>JASVEL010009821.1:0-184656 GCA_032618575.1 Nicotiana noctiflora
ATGTTAAAGGAAAATGCATAGAGACTGCTATAAACTCATCTGCAGTCAAGAGATACTATGTATGATTCCTTTTTCATATGTACAATTGTATTTGTCATAATTTTGAAATTGAAATGATGAAGGCATTTTATTCTCTATCCAAACACTTTATCTATTGATATCCCTGTTGAGCCTTATTGCTTTATTCTTTCATAACCCTCTCTCGGAATCAATTATAGAAAAGAAAAATAAAAGAAAAAAAGAGAAAAGAGAAATGATGGAAAAAAATGATGAATGAAAGAAAAATGATGAAAAAAAAGAAAAAGAAAAAGACAAAAAGAAAAATGCATACAAAAGAAGAAAATCGGGAAAAAGTCAAAACGTATAGTTTGAACTACGTCTGACTTGATCCCGAAAGGGTACGTAGGCAGCTTCAATGAGGTTCAGTCACGACAGAAATAAAATCCAAGGTTCCCAAAATATCAAAACTGGGGCAGAAGTTATGTTTATGATTCCGAAAGTTGTAAATATTTCTAACCCTCGTTAAATTTTGAGCCTTTATACCCTTCTTCCTGAACCCATCCAAAAGCCACATTACAGTCCAAAGAAAAACCTTCTGATTAATTTCAAGAAAATGATAATACAATAAGGAAACATGGCATGGACAATACCAGGAGGTTTGGAAACAAAAATGAAGAAAATAAAAGAGAGAGTCTTATTGGTGAAAACCTTAACCGGTACCATAAGGCGATTGTGAGACGAGAGAAAAAAAAAAGAGAGAGTCTTACTGGTGAAAGCCTTAATAGGCACCATAAGGCGATTGTGAGATAAAAGAACAAATGAGAGAGTCTTATTGGTGAAAACTCTAACGGGCACCATAAGGAAAAAGTGAGGAATATTTTGAGCAAAGAAGGAAAAACAACAAAAATAAGAAAGGTTTGGGTTAAAGGAAAGGATGGAGTTAAGACAACAACAATTCGATTGGACAGATTGGGTCGGAATTTAAATACATGGCATGGTCAGAGGAATCAGCTGTCATACCTAGATAAGTTCTTTCTCTACTCCAAAATACCCTTATCCCTTCAAATACATATTTTCTGCATTTCATTGATCAAAATCAGTTGCCCATTGAAAATTAACTACCAGCTTCTCATGTTAAGAGGCGTAATAACACTAGGTCAAAAAGAAAATAAAAAAAAGAGAGAGAAGAAAAAGGATGGCAATCAAAGCCAAGGGAAAATGAAAATGAAAAGAAACAAAAATGGGAAAAGCAAAAGAGGATTACAAAGGAAAAGTTGAAGAAAATCTGGCAATGGACCGCAAAGCAAGATGAAACAAGAGGAGGCAGACGATGGAAGCAAGGCCAACAAGAATGCCAGTTGCTAACCATCATTTTATAACTAATAAGATTGTTCACTGATTTAGACAAGGACAAAAGATTCAAATTCTCACTAATCACTTTAAAGTGAATGTGACCAATGTGGGAGGAAAACATCAAAAAGAACAACAACAATAAAAGGGGAAATCCGCAAAGGATGACTCACTCAAGATTAACAGGAGACCTACCCAAACAGCAAGGGAGGTATTATCTTTTCAAAACTCACACCCCAGTTATCAAACAGAGGGAATATTTTTCTGTATTTTCACTTCATGCATCAGGCACCCACCTGGATAACAAGGGAATATTTTTCTGCATTTTCATTTCATGCATGAGGCGCCCACCTGGATAATGAGGGAATATTTTTCTGCATTCTTATTTCATGCATCAGGCGCCCACCTGGATAATGAGGGAATATTTTTCTACATTTTTCATTTCATGCATCAAGTGCCTACCTGGATAATGAGGAAATATTTTTCTGCATTATTTCATGCATCAAGCGCCCACCTGAATAATAAGGGAATATTTTTCAATATTTTCATTTCATGCATTAGGCGCCCACCTGGATAATGAGGGAATATTTTTCTTCATTTCATGCATCAGGCGCCCACCTGGATAATGAGGGAATACTTTTCAGCATTTTTAATTTCTGTTCAGGCGCCCACCTGTATAAAAAGGGAATACTTTTCAGCATTTTAATTTCTGTTCGGGCGCCCACCTGTATAACAAGGGAATACTTTTCAGCATTTTAATTTCTGTTCGGGCGCCCAGCTGTATAAAAAGGGAATACATTTCAGTATTTTTAATTTCTTTTCAGGCGCCCACCTGTATAACAAGGGAATACATTTAAGCATTTTTAATTTCTGTTCAGGCGCCCACCTGTATAATAAGGGAATACATTTCAGCATTTTTAATTTATATTCGGGCGCCCACCTGTATAACAAGGGAATACATTTCTGCATTTTTAATTGTTTTTTTTCTAACATGAGTAACACCATAATACATGGAAAACCCCACACTAGGGCAGAGGAAAAGTTTTCTTTGTTTTTGTTTTTGTTTTTAAACAGGTATTGATCTGGAGGCAAGAAACACATTTGGAAGTCACATGAAGGGATGGAAGCAGTATATCAGAAACAAGAAAATAATAAAAAATACACAAAAAAGAAGGATGCAAATAAAAGAGCAACATGTGATATGGAAAAGCAAGGAAATGCAAGAAGACAAAACATAGATAGGATTTATTGTAATTCATAAAATCATAGCTTAGAATAATTTCTTTATTTTCATTTTTATCCTGGTGTAACAAGGAGTTAGTCCGTGATTATAGCAATAATAGCAGCAAAAGCAAGTCTTGGTAGTTTCAAACTACCAGACCTTCCCGAACTACACTGACCTGATTTCTGTTTAGCCTAGGATATGTTGGCAACCTCTAAGGCAGGGTGCGGTCAAAAGGTTTTCAAAATGCTTCTTACGGAATATGCCAGTGGGCAAAAGTCCCACATTACTGCTCACTAATCTTTGCACTAAAACTCTTCGTGTTCCCGAGCAAAGAGGGGTAGCTGTGAGCACGTGATTTTTGCCCTAAGCAAACAAATTCCAATATAAAAATAAAATAAGATTTTTGATGTGCAATTGTGTGCTTTAATTGAAATACTTGTGTGTTTGTTGTTTAACTTAAGTTTGAAATTAAAACTACACAAAAAAAAAAAAGAATTGATCAAAAAATGTCACAAAAATATGAAAATTAGAGAAATTTAACAAAAATACTAAAATACCAAAAATATAAAAGAAAATGATAAAAATATCGTAAAATACCATAAAAATAAGAAAAAATAGGAATATAAAAGAAATACAATTGAATATAAATACAAAAAGAGAAAACGTAATACAAAGAAAATAATTAAAATACAAGGAAAATACAAAAATACAATAAATATGGGATGAAATACAAAAATACAGGCCCAAATGTAATAAAGCCCAAAGGAATGGCCCTCCAGTCTAAACTCTCAGCCAAACGACGATGTGTTGTAGCATTTAATCTCAACCGTTGATAATAATAATCCAACGGGTCTCATAAGGCGGCCCAATAGCAAATTAAACGGCGTCGTGAAGAAAATTAATCCTGGCCGTCCAAGGAATTGATAAGACGGATGTGTTTGAAGGCTGGGAAGGAATTAAAACGACACAGTATCATGAACTAATCCTGGCCGTCCATGTTTGAAGATCTAACAGATGCCAGGCTATCTTTAATTAAATTAAACGACACAGTTTTGAGGAGATAAATCTTGTCCATTGATCGCAGTTGATCCAAGGGCCAGGATCATGCAAGATCAAAGGGGTATATAAGCCCCGTCTCCTGTTCAAGATCGATACATTACACTCATTTCATACATAGACCACAAACCCTAGCCGCCTCCCCCTTCGTGTTCAACCTCTCGCCTCTAATGGAGACTGGTCTGAAACCATGGCCGTCTCCGGCCAAAACCGCTACCAAACCTATTATCCTTCATCCTGACATACCACAACCACCATGAAAACCCCAGAAAACCAAAACCCCCTTCTTTCTTGAAAGTCTGGTCGTCGGAACCCTAGTCGGCGACCTTCAACTTATGAACCAGTGTCCCAAATATACACCACATGACCAGCTTAAGGAGGTCTTTCACCTAGTCTAGGTGGTTAACCTCGAATCAACCCAGAACTGCTCGAATATAGAAAAGACGTTCGCCGGAACCCTAATCCGGCGAACATCCAAAACATAACCCACCCCCAATACATCCCAAATAACACCTAGAACACCCATCTACCCACCAAAACTCCAAAATAAACCCCATTGAAAAGATCTAGAAATCTGAAGACTTCAAGTCTTCAAGAGTTCTTGAAACCTGGAAATAACAAAAGAAAAGAAAGAAGAAAGAAAGAAAAGAAAGAAAGAAAAAGAAAGAAACGGAATCAGAAAAGCTAAGTTTTCCTACCCTTATCTTCTTCGCATGTTTTGCCTATTGTAAATGTTCTTTGACTATTTGTCTTCTGAATGTTTTGAAAATGTTCTTGATGATTCTTGTTAAGCCTACGATAATTGCATGCCTAAGATCGATTCTGTTTCTTTATACAATGCCTAGTCTATTTTAGCACTTTAGGGGTTTTAATAAGTTTTACACATGAATCGTGGTTAAATATGCTTCTTTATGTGTTTTGTTCATCATGCCTTGTCTGAAATTATGCTTTGATTGATTGGGATTCAACCATTATCAAAATTTCTCTCTGAGTTCTAGTTAATTGGAAATTGATTTACGATTAAGGCTATGTGTGCAATACAACATGAATAGGCTATATTTGTAATATGATTCATATGTTAGACTATTCTGAGTCCTATGATGCTTTGTGATTTGGCTATAGCTGTAAAGTTCTAGGGTTAGTTTCTTAAAATAAGTCTGGCTATTCTTTAAAATGATTAAATATGGCTATTCTTGAAATGAATAGAACTGTTTGTTAGTCTAGCTATTCCTGAAATAATTAAATGGGTTATAGTTTAAGTGGCTCTTATTCCAAAGCTATTTCTGGTTAGTTACTTAATATTAATAAAGGGGCTACATTTTAAATAAGAGTGAAACCTGTTAAAAGGGGCTAAAATTGAAAGGGTTTTGGGTCTGAAATTAGGCTAAGTCTTAAATATGTTAAAATAAACTGGTTATTTGTTAAATAGGTACTAAACCTAGTATGCCCAGACCTTAGTAGGTCGGGTAAATAGAGAACAATAATAAGGGTATAATAGGAATAGTAAATGGTATAATTGAATATTTAATAGAGCCTATCGAGATATAAAAGACTTTACTAACTAGTATTCTTGTAATTAATCACAAAATAAAGGATAGAATAGGTATAATAAAAAGGCATAATTGAAATTACACTTAGCAAGTGAGGGCAGCTCAGTAAAATTCCCTCAATAGAACATGATAGAATTACCTAGAACCTTCCAGCAAGGGCTGGAAGTCATTTCGACACCCAATTCAGGGTATTGAACTGTAGTTAATAGAAAAATAAAGGGGAGGGAACTAGAAATAGGATTTTTGAATTTTCCCCTCAAAATTTCAACCCAAATATTCTATAAATAGATTGTTAATTAGCATGAAAAAGGGTCCAAATTTTGAAAGGTTAGAGATTCTGCATTTAAATAGAGGTTGGAAAAAGGGTTAATCTTTCGGGGTTTTGATTTCTGCAATTAAAAAGAGGGTTTCTAAGCTTAGGCTACTGAAATTCTTGCTAAGTTCTTTGCTGGAATCTGGAGTTCTATTAGAGTCTATTGTCCTTCAGCCTTGCTGGTTTCTATTTGAGCTCTTTGACCCTATTTGTTGATTTGCTGGATTGCTGAACTCTGGAATTCTATTTACTGTTATACTTGCTGCTGTGTCTGCTACTCTTCTACTGCTCTATTGCTGCTATTGCTGACTATTCTTCATTCAACCTAGACTCATAAGCCTTTTTCTGGTGAATCAAGTACATTTTCTTCTCCGAAAATGTAATTACAATTTGATTGAAGAAATGGAAGTTTCATGAGCTGTTTGGATGAAGTCTTCTACTATTTTCTTATAATTTTCATAATTACCATGCTTTAGAGTTCATGTAATTTAGTAGGATGGGTTGTAATCATTAGATATTGCATGTAATCGAGATAAAGTAAGTAGGTAGTGTAGTAGTAGTATACACGTAAATATAGTTATCATTGGAATTAGGTTAAAAACAGGTTAATATATGAATCTAATACACTTAGTTAAAACTAGCTTAACATCTGAAATGGTAATCGGCTGATCTCGTTAACTAGAGTCTAATAATTAGTCTATAAAGGAAATAAGTAGATAAGTTACAGATGTTCTATCACTCAAACTCGTTTAATAACAATTTACAATAGCATAAGTTAGAATCCAGTAACTAATAATAGTTTAAACCTATTCTAATAGTATAGTCATCACTTTTCAAATAATTGAAATAGAAATATTACTGTTTAAGTTTTGTTAATGCTTAATTAGTAATTAGAATTCAGAATCAATATTGATAAATATGTATTATCGGATCCTTATGAAATAAAAATGACATTTGTTGATTTATTCTGTTGTCTAATGGATGTTTGTATGATTGTTATGAAATTTCAATTCTACTTTGTATTTTCCCCGTCTGTTCTGGGCCTAATCGAAGACACATGCCCAGATTCAGTTGAATTTACTTTTGGACCTCTAAATAACGATACATGTACATACTGGGTTTCAGAAGCCCAGTTGTGTGTATTAGACTGTTAACACAGACTATAAGTCCAGGCCTGGAAATGGACAGTTGGGCCTGGACATACTAACACCGAGTTCTGAAAATATCAGAATTATAACATAATTAGGAGGAAAAAACAAAAATAGCAAATATAGTATTTGATAGGTTTAGACTTTAAAAAATAACGGGATGAGCGTTGTATAAAAATAAAAGTACACTGGGCCCCCATATGAACTTTAATAAAATGTTAGACTCGGGAAGAACGTTTAGCAAATTTCACGGTCTTTTCTAAAGATAATAAGATGTAGACGTTATAGGCACGATTAAAATATACATTCCTAAATACGAGTGCATATTTTATGTGACTCAAATCTCAAATCCCAATAAAGCTGAAACGTATTAAAGTCACAGGCGTACTGGTTGCGGTGTGACTTGAAATGCATTTTTGCAATGTCGCAAGTCGTTAAAATATCAAAAACGGGACATTCACATTCTGTAAAAGCATATAAAGAAATTAAATAAGTCAAAAATGACAGTTGAGCGATCGTGCTAAAACCACGCAATTCGGGAATGCCTAACACCTTCTCCCGGGTTAACATAATTCCTTATCCGGATTTCTAATTTCGCGGACTGTTAAAACAGAGTCAATTTCCTCGGATTCGAGATTAAACCGGTGACTTGGGACACCATTATCTTCCCAAGTGGCGACTCTGAAATCTAAATAAATCCCATTTCGATTGTCCTTAAAGTGGAAAAACTCCTTCCTCGTTGTTATTATTATACCCTATCCTGGGGTGTATTAGTAATTAATGGGGTATACCTTATTCTTCGGAAAAAGAGGTAGTAAAAAGGGAGGTGTGACAGCTGGAACACACTATTCATTAGATGCATGAATGCGGCTGGAGCATTGGTCAGCCCAAAAGACATCACAAGAAACTCATAGTGCCCATATCTCATCCTGAATGTAGTCTTCATAATATCAGAGTCTCTAATCTTCAGCTTATGATAGCCTGAACAAAGATCAATCCTCGAGAACACCCTTGTTCCCGGGAGCTGATCAAATAAATCATCAATGCGTGGTAGAGGATACTTGTTCTTCAATGTTACCTTGTTCAGCTGTCTATAATCAATGCAGATCCGCATTGAACCATTTTTCTTCTTAACAAATTGTCATGACCCTAGTTCACCAATCATGAACCTGTCATGACGGCACCCAGTCTTCGCGACTAGGTAAGCCTAACGCAATGCAGAATGTACAACTCTTATGAACAAAAGTTAAGATAACAGCGGAATGATATAAAAGAAATGTAATAAGTATTGCTCGGCACATACACTTCACCAAATACCAGAAAGAAATACAACCACCCAGACCTGGAAACTCATAGGAACACAGACTAAGAGAGTATAACTATAGCTCTATACATCCAGAGTATCTATACAACCGAAATAAAGGAATGACTGACATCACTCAGGAGGAATAGAAGAAGACCCTCCGGATCTACGGACATAGCAGATTCATACCTCGAGTCTCCTGAAAATGCACCTAAGTCACCGATAGAGCGTCTGATCAGATGGACCTGGATCTGCACAATAAAAGTGTGCAGAAGAGTAGCATGAGTACACCACGGCGGTACTCAGTAAGTGCCAAGCCTAACCTCGATGGAGTAGTGACGACGAAGGTTAGGGCCCTACCGAGAATAATAAAATAATGATAATACACCAAACAGTACAAAATAGGAATAAGTCTGAAATAACAGCAAATGAGATAAATACTACAAGCCGTCTATAGTTAAGCTAACACAAGAGAAATTAACATAACAAGTACAAATCAACAATCCAGGATCTCCGAGAATTGAACCCACAGTCCTTTTATACTCAGCAACTCAGGATCTCTGGGAATCGAACCCGCAATCCATATATCAGTATCACAGGATCTTCGGGAATTGAACCCGCAGTCCTTTATATCAGTATCACAGGATCTCCTAGAATTGAACCTGCAGTCCTTTATATTAGTATCACAGGATCTCCGGGACTTGAACCCGCAGTCCGTGTATCATAATCACAGGATCTCCGGGAATTGAACCCGTAGTCCTTTACCTTAGTAGCACTGGATCTCTAGGAATTGAACCCGTAGTCCACAGAACACATGCTATCAAACACCCAACCAAACGACGTCCGAATGACCTGAATATTTGCAGACATATCAAAAATCACCCAATGAAGCTACTGCAACTGTTAGAATTCCATTTCGACTCCCGGATCAAAATCTCACCTATCGACCGGATTTTCAAAAATTCCAAACTACGACATTTCAAGCCTAAATGAGCTATGGACCTCCAAAATACATTCCGAACATGTTCCCAACCCTGAAATCACCTAACGGAGCTAACGGAACCATCGGATTTCCGTTCCGAGGTCGTCTTAACACTAGTACGAATACATGCCATTTTTCAACTATAAAGCTCTCATTTAGGGACTAAGTGTCCCAACACACTCCAAATTCTAGAACCGAACACCTCGGCAAACCACAATTGCTGAAATGAACCTAGGGGAAACAGTAAATTAGGGATCGGGGGGTAAATTTCAAAAATGACCGGCCAGGTCATTACATCTTCCCACACTTAAACATTCGTTCTTCCTCGAACGAGCATAGAAAACATACCTGAAGTGGTGAAGAGATGAGGGTATTGGCTGCGCATATCCTGCTCGATCGCCTAAGTCGCCTCCTCGGCCGGCTAACCCCGCCACTGGACCTTCACTAAAGTGATGTTCTGTGACCTCAGCTTTTTGATTTTCTTGTCCAATATGGCTACCAGCTCCTCAACATAAGACATATCCTTGACTAGCTGAACAAAACTGAAATCCAACACGTGCGACAAGTCACCATGGTATCTCCGGAGCATAGAGACATGAAATACTGGATGGGCTCCGGCTAGGCTAGGAGGTAAGGCCAGCTCATAAGCAACCTCCCCAACACGCCTCAAAATCTCAAAAGGGCCAATGAATCTTGTACTCTGCTTCCCTTTCTTCCCAAACCTCATGACGCCCTTTATGGGTGAGACCCGAAGTAGAACCAGCTCGCCAACCATAAATTCCACATCACGAACCTTCTTGTCTGTATAACTCTTCTATCTGGACTGGGCTGCACGGAGTCTATCCTGAATCACCTTGACCTTGTCCATTGCATCGTGGACCATCGCAGTACCTAGAAACCTGGCCTCGCTCGGCTCGAACCAACCCACTGGGGACCTGCACCTCCTACCATATAAGGCCTCATACGGCGCCATCTGAATGCTGGACTGATAGCTGTTGTTATAAGCAAACTCCGCCAGTGGAAACAAGTGATCCCATGAACCTCCAAACTCAATCACGCACGCATGGAGCATATCCTCCAAAATCTGAATAGTGCGGTCAGACTGTCCATCCGTCTAGGGGTAAAATGTTGTGCTCAGCTCCACCCGAATACCTAACTCCTACTGCACGGCTCTCCAGAACAGTGAAGTAAACTGCGTGCCTCTGTCTGAAATGATGGAAACTAGGATACCATGCAACCGAACTATCTCCCTGATGTAGATCTCTGCCAACTGCTCCGATGAGTAAGTGGTGCACACAGGTATGAAATGGGAGAACTTGGTCAGCCGATCCACAATGACCCAAATAGAATCAAACTTCCTCAGAGTCCGTGGAAGTCCGAATACGAAGTCCATAGTGATGCGCTCCCATTTCCACTCTAGGATCTCAATCTGCTGCAATAACCTACCCAGACGCTGATGCTCATACTTCACCTGCTGGCAGTTGAGGTACATAGAAACATAGTCAACTATATCATTCTTCATCTGCCTCCACCAATAGTCCTGCCTCAAGTCCTGATACATCTTCGCGACACCCGGATGGATTGAATACCACGAGCTATAGGCTTCAGCTAGAATCAACTCTCGGAGATCATCTACATTGGGAACATAAATACGCCCATGCATCCTCATAACTCTGTCATCCTCGATGGTGACATCTCGAGCATCACCACACCGAACCTTGTCCTGAAGATCCAGCAAATAAGGGTCATCAAATTTTCGCTCTCTGATGCGATCAAATAGAGAACATCGAGAAACCATATAGGCCAGAACCCGGCTAGGCTCCGAAAGATCTAATCTAACAAACTGCCTGGCCAAAGACTGAACATCCATCGCCATAGGTCTCTTTGAAGCTGGTAGATATGCCAAACTCCCCAAACTCTCCTCCCAGCGACTCAAGGCATCAGCAACCACATTCGCCTTGCCTGGGTGATAAAGAATAGTAATATCATAGTCTTTTAACAACTCTAACCACCTCCTCTGACGCATGTTTAGGTCCTTCTGCTTAAGCAAGTGCTGAGTGTAAATCTCATAAGGGACCTCATACAAATAATGAGGCCAAATCTTTAAGGTGTGAACGATGGAAGCTAGCTCAATATTGTGGATATGGTAGTTTTTTTCATGCAACTTCAGCTGTCAGGATATGTCGGCGATTACCCTACTGTCCTGCATCAATACTGCTCCGAGTCCAACCCGTGAGGCATCGCAATAAACTACATAGCACCCCGAACTGGTAAACAACATCATGATAGGAGTCGGAGTCAAAACCGTCTTGAGCTTTTGAAAGCTTGCCTCACACTCCTCTGTCCACTGAAAAGGTGCACCATTCTGGGTCAATCTGGTCAAAGGTGCTGCAATCGAAGAGAACTCTTCCACAAAGCGACGGTAATAACCCGCCAACCCAAGGAAGCTACAAATCTCAGTAGCTGATGAGGGCCTGGGCCAACCCTGCACGGCCTCCACCTTCCTCGGATCCACTCGAATACCCTCGCTCGACACCACGTGGCCTAGAAATGCCACCAAACTCAGCCAAAACTCACATTTAGAGAACTTTTCATATAATTGTTTCTCCCTCAGAGTTTGAAGCACTATCCTCAGGTGCTACTCATACTCTTCCCGGCTCCGGGAATATACCAAAATATCATTAATGAAAACAATCATGAATGAGTCAAGATATGGCCTGAATACACTATGCATCAAATGCATGAAAGTTGTTGGGGCGTTAGTCAACCGAAAGACATAACGAGGAACTCATAATGACCATACCGAGTCTTGAAGGCAGTCTTCGGGATATCAGGCTCCCGAATCTTGAGCTGATGATAACTAGAGCGCATATCAATCTTGGAGAACACCTGTGTGCCCTGTAACTTGTCTAATAAGTCATTAATACATAACAATGGATACCAGTTCTTCACTATAACTTTGTTCAAATGGAGATAGTCAATGCACATACGCAAAGAACCGTCCTTCTTCTTCACAAACAACACAGGAGCACCCCAAGGCGAAACACTAGGTCGAATGAAACCCTTAGCCAAACTCCTGTAACTGATCCTTCAAATCCTTCAACTCAGGAAGAGCCATGCGGTCGAGAGGAATCGAAATGGGCTGAGTACCCGGCAATAAGTCAATACCAAAATCGATATCTCTGTCGGGCGGCATGCCCGAGAGATCAGCTGGAAATACATCAGAAAAATCACGTACCACTGGGACAGAATCAATAGAAGGAGTGTCAACTTTGACATCCATCACATAAGCTAGATAATCAGCACACCCCTTCTCAACCATACGCTGAGCTTTGAGAAAGGAAATAACACGGCTGGGGGTGTGATCAAGAGTTCCACTCCACTCAATATGTGGAATGCCTGGCATAGCCAGCGTCACGGTCTTGGCGTGACAATCAAGAATAGCATAGTGGGGCGACCATGCCCGGAATAATATTGAAATCAACCATACCAAGCAATAAAAGATCAGCTCTGGTCTCAAAACCACAAATAGTGACCACACACGACCGATACACACGATCCACACGATCCACAACCAAGGAATCTCCCACCGGAGTAGAAACATAAATGGGGGCACTCAAAGATTCCCGAGGCAGATGTGAAGCAAAATAAGAGGAAACATATGAGAAAGTAGAACCTGGATGGAATAGAATCGATACCTCTCTGTGACTAACCAAGATAATACATGTGATAATTGAATCGGAGGCGACAGATGCGGTGCGATCAGGAATAACATAAAATCTGGCCTGACCCTTCCCTCGAGGGTGACCTCTGTCACCTTGATCACCGCCCCTAGCTGGATGGGCAGGTAGGGTGGCAGCTGGGGCTGGCACGATGGCCTGCTGCCCCTGTGAACCACGCTGAGGCTGCAAAGTCTGTGGAGGCGCTCCTCTCCTACGCCTAGGGCACTCCCTAACTAGATGGAGAGTATCCCCGCACTCAAAACAAGCCCTGGGAGGATGCGGTGGTTGTGACTGACCGACCCCGCTCCCACTGGACTGACCCCTGGAAGTACCCCGCGTATGAGGCGCACTAGAAACTAGGGGAGCATAGTAAGGCTCCTGAGGTGCTGGAGGAGCTGGAGGACTACAAGGTGCTGGCAATGCTGAATGAACTGGACGAACGGAATAACCCCTGCCAAATCGACCGGCTGCTGTAGTACGGGCACCAGAGAAATGACCCGACTCACGAGACCTCTTAGCCTCCCTCTCTCCTCGCTCTCTAGCGAGCATACCCTCGATCCGTCTGGCAATGCTCACTGCCTGCTGATACGGTACGTTCGTCTCCAGCTCTCTAGCCATGCTGTACCGGATAGGCGGAATAAGACCCTTAATAAACCTCTGTACTCTCTCCCGGACAGTGGCGACCAAGGCCGGTACATGTCTGGCTAACTGGGTGAAACTGATGGCATATTCCGTTACTACCATAGAGCCCTAGAGAAACCACTCAAACTCCACTCGCCAAGCATCCCCAAGGCTTTGGGGAATAAATTCCCTCAAAAACATATCAGAAAACTGTGTCCAGGTAAACAAGGCAGACTCGTCTAGACTATCCAACTCATATGTGCGCCACCAATCATAAGCGGCCCCTCGAAGCTGAAAAGTAGTAAAGGAAACCCCACTGGTATCCACTATACCCATAGTATGGAGTATGCTATGACACTCCTCAAGAAATCCCATGGCATCATCTGAAGCTAAACCACTAAGCACTGGGGGATCATACTTCTTGAACCACTCCAACCTGCGCTGCTAGTCCTCAGAGGCAGCTGGCCCACCTCTGTGCTGTACTGGTGCAGCAGGCGGTATAGTAATAACCTCTGGAACTTTCTCCATAGGCATTCGCTGCTCAGGTGTGCGGGATGTGGGAGTCTGGGCCCCTCCCCCGCCCTGAGATGTAGCTGCAGCGAGAGGAAGCAACCCCGCCTGAGCTAGGGTAGTGTACATGCTCATAAACTGGGCTAGAGTCTCCTGGAGTGCTAGAGTCGTAACAACTGTAGTAGGTGTACCAGGTGCCTGCGCTCCAACCTGATCCACCGGTAGTGCCTCAGCGGCAGCCCGCGCGGGTGTTGTGGCTGCACCTCGGGCACGTCCTCAATCTCTACCCCGGCCCCGACCTTTAGCGGTGGCAGCAGGGGGTGAGGGTGCCTGATCCTCCGAGTAGCACGTGTCCTCACCAATTGTAAGAGAATAAAAGATAGAAGTTTAGATTTTGTGTCAAAATATCTCACGACAAGGAATTCAAAAGAAATGAAGAATTTCCTAAACAGTTACATAGCTTCTCGTAGATAAATACGGACGTCTCCGTATCAATCAACGAGACTCTAAATAACCTGTCTGTCTCCCACGACTCCTATGAACCTAGAGCTGTGATACTAACTTGTCACGACCCTAGTTCACCAATCGTGAACCTGTCATGAAGGAACCCAGTCTTCGCAACTAGGTAAGCCTAACACAATGCGGAATGCACAACTCTTATGAAAAAAAATTAAGATAACAGCGGAATGATATAAAAGAAATGTAATAAGTGCCGCTCGGCACATGCACTTCACCAAATAACAGAAAGAAATACAAATACCAAGACCCGGAAACTCACGGGCAACATAGACTAAGAGAGTATAACTCTAGCTCTATACATCCAGAGTATCTATATAACTGAAATAGAGGAAATAACTCACATCACTCAGTGGGGAATAGAAGAAGACCCTCCGGATTTGCGGACGTAGCGGATTCATACCTCGAGCCTCTTGAAAATCGCCTAAATCACCGGTAGTGCGTCTGAGCAGATGGACCTCGATCTGCACAATAAAAGTTTTAAGAAGATTAGCATGAGTACACTATGGCGGTACTCAGTAATTGCCAAGCCTAACCTCGATGGAGTAGTGATTAGGAAGGTCGGGACCTTACTGAAAATAATAAAATAAAGATAATAACACCGAACAGTACAAAATAGGAATAAGTCTGAAATAACAGCAAATGAGATAAATACTACAATTCGTCTGTAGTTAAGCTAGCACAAGAGAAATCAACACAACAATTACAAATCAACAATCCAGGATCTCCAGGCTCGCAGTCCTTTTATACTCAGCATCTCCGAGAATCGAACCCGCAGTCCATATATCAGTGTCACAGGATCTCCGAGAATTGAACCTGCAGTCCTTTATATCAGTATCACAAGATATCCTGGAATTGAACCCGCTGTCCTTTATATCAGTATCACAGGATCTCCGAGAATTGAACCGCAGTCTGTATATCAAAATCACAAGATCTCTGGGAATTGAACCCGCAGTCCTTTGCCTCAGTAGCACCGGATCTCCGGGAATTGAACCCGCAGTCCACAAAACACAAACACAATCAAATAAGAGAAAACACAGAGAAATATGAAGTACACTGCTACAATTAACAACCAAATCCAGTCTTAACAGGTCCCATGGAATTCAATTAAGACAAGTAGGCATTTAGATAGTAAATCCTATCTAATCAAGCTTCCCTAGCTAACACAGGATAAATCTTGTAATTAAACCAATTAAATAATAGAGATAACACTGATTGAGTAGTTTAAGCAAAGTGGTTTTTAAACAATTTGCGCAAGTACACGCCCGTCACCTCGCGTACAAGGCATTCAAATCAACACATACATATCCAAGGGGAGAAATTCCCCCACACAAGGTTAGACAAGTCACTTATCTCAATCCCGGTACAAAACCGCTAAGAAATAACTCCCTTGCCACGAGTATCCGACTAGGAATGGCCAAAATCTATTCAAACCAATTACATAGTGTAAATAACCTCAAAAATAACTAATTACACTGATAAAATTAAAGCTACGGTGCAAAAATATGTGAAATGACCAAAATACCCCTCTAGCCATCACCTTAGAATCGAAATATTTATACGTTTTTAGAATCTCACGAGTCTAACCATATAAAATGTATCTAAATCAGAGTTCGTTTGCCCCTCCAAATAATCAAGATTTGTTCTATGAAACTTACCCCAATTTACACCCCAAATCCGCAATTAAAGGAAGAATTTCAGTTTAGATTAGTGAATAATGATCACAAGGGAGTAAGAAATCGTTACCCAACATTTGTCTGTGAAAAGCACGCAAAAACTCACTTAAAACCGAGCTCACTGCTTGAGTTTTTGCAAAAATGGAGAAACCCTCACGGATGAAATGTTATATTCTGATTTTGTCTGCCCAGAGAAACACTTTATGGGATCGCACGACTCTTGTTGTGATCGCACAGTACAACTTTTCTGCCTCAGATTTTTACCTTATGCGATCGCATAGACCACAATGCGATCGCACTGCTCAACCAAAACTTATGCGATCGCACTCCCCACTCCGCGATCGCAAAGAACAAAAATATAGGACCTGGGAACCTTGCCAAAAATACTATGCGATCGCATAGCACCTCTGCGATCGCAGAGAACAAACACCTACAACTACATGATCGCATAACCCTTTCCGCGATCACATAGAACTAATTTTAGCCTCCTCCCAAACCTTCTATGCGATCGCATCAACTCATTGCGATCGCATAGAGCAACCGTCTGCAACACTTATGACAGCAAAAACTAACCTGTTCATCAACACGAAATGGTCTGTTTGACCCCCGGAAACACCCCCGAGGCCCCCAAGACCTCAACCAAAACCACCAACCTACTCCAAATCACGATACGAACTTGTTCCAATCACAAAAACATATCATTAAATACAAAAATCATCAGATTAAGGCGGATTCAAGTCTAAGTTTCAACTAAAACTTTTGAAACCTACATGCTATCAAAAACCCGACCAAACGATGCCTGAATCACCTGAAAATTTGCAGACATATCCAAAATCACCTAACGAAGCTACTCCAACTGTCAGAATACCATTTTGACTCCCGGATTAAAATCCCACCTATTGACCGGATTTTCAAAAATTCCAAACTTCGCAATTTCAAACCTAAATAAGCTATGGACCTCCAAAATACATTCCGAACATGCTCCCAATCCCGAAATCACCTAGCGGAGCTAATGGAACCATCGGATTTCCATTCCGAGGTTGTCTTAGCACTGTTCCAAATACTGTCCATTTTTCAACTATAAAGCTCTCATTTAGGGACTAAGTGTCCCAAAACACTCCAAATTCTAGAATCGAACACCTCGGCAAACCACAATAGCAGAAATGAACCTAGGGGAAATAGTAAATTAGGGATCGGGGCGTAAATTTCAAAAATAATCGGCCGGGTCGTTACACAAATAACACTGGTCCACCCCACGGTGTCACACTAGGGTGAATGAACCCCTTATCTAAAAGCTCCTGAAGCTGTTCTTTCAATTCCTTCATCTCAGCTAGTGCCATATGGTAAGGAGGAATATAAATGGGCTGGGTGCCCGACACCAAGTCAATACCAAAATCGATATCCTTGTCCGGCGGCATGCCCGGTAGGTCTAATGGAAACACATCTAATATGTCCCTCACAACGGGCACAGAATCAACAGTAGGAGTCTCAGCTCCGACATCTCTCACAAATGCTAGATACGACAAACACCTTTTTTCAACCATTCTTTGAGCCTTTAAGAATGAAATAACACGGCTAGGGATATAATCAGTCAAACCCCACCACTCAATCTGAGGAATACCAAGAATAGCGAATGTAACTGTCTTGGCATGACAGTCCAAAATAACATGGCATGGGGATAGCCAGTCCATGCCCAAAATCACATCGAAATCCACCATACCTAACAATAGTAGATCCATTCGGGTCTTCAGACCCCTAATAGAAAAAACACAAGATCTGTAAGACATGATCCACAATAATCGTATCACCCACCGGGGTGGTACATGGACATGCAAATCAAGACTACCACGGGTCGCACCCAAATGATGTGCAAAATAAGAAAACACGTATGAATATGTAGACTCGGGATCAAACAAAATAGAGGAATCTCTGTGACTAACTAAAATGATACATGTAATCACCGCATATGAGGCAACATCATCACGCCTATCAGGAAGTGCATAAAAATGTGCCCGACCTTTACTCGATCGCTCATCACCCCTGGGGCGACCTCTAGAAGACTGACCTCCACCTTTACTAGCCTGAGATGGTGCTGAAGAGGAGGGCTGATCCTTCTACTGAGACCTACCCCTGCAGAGTCGAGGACACTACCTTCTCATGTGGCCAAACTCGCCACACTTAAAACAACTGCCCGGCGCTGGAGAAGTGGACTGAAGGGAACTCCTCACCGCAGATGAAACCTAGGCGGAAGAAGAAGGTGCTGAAATCTAAGCTGGGAGGGCACTGAGTGAAGACTAGCCCTGCTGAAAACCCTAACGGCCACGGCTAGAAGAAGCTCCACTATGCTTTGGGCGGCCTAACTGAGAAGATCTGGATGAACGACCTCTGCCCTAATGAAACTGCCCCCTGGATGGAGCACCACTAAAACTGCCAAAACCTTAAGGCCTCTTGACCTCCCTCTCCTCTCGCTCACGGCGATGATCCGCCTCAATAGAGCATGCCATATTAACAACCTGCTCAAAAGATGCTGCCAATAGTCTCTCCCTGTTCATCAATATACGAATAGAATAGTTGAGGCCATCAATGAACCTCCTGATACTCTCCCGATCTGCCGGGATCATCCAAATAGCATGCCTCGCCAACTGAGTATACCTCAACTCAAACTGAGTCACTGTCATATCACCCTACACTAGCCACTCGAACTGGTGAAGTAGCTCCTCTCGAAGGGACTTCGGCACACACTTCTCTAAAAAGAGAGTGGAAAACTGCTACAAAGTAAGGGGTGCTGCCCATGTAGGCCTACGCCTCTCAAAATCCTCCAACCAAGTGAATGCTAGACCAGAAAACTGGAATGTAGTAAATGAAACAAAAATGGACTCAAGAATCCCCGTTGTACGCAACATCCTCTGACACTTGTCTAAGAATCCCTGGGCATCCTTGCTCTCAGTTCACTGAATGAAGGTGGCTGAAGTCTACCAAATCTCTCTAATCGATGCTGCTCGTCGTCAGTCATCACCGGTACAACATACTCTGGGGCTGGCATAACTGGTGCAACTGGGATAGCCGGTGCAACTACCTCAGCTGGGACTGCCTCTGGCGTCTGAAGTCCCCGCACAACCTGCTTTGGTGTGCGAGTTGTGGGGGTCTGATGACCACCCCAGATCTGAGATGTCGCTGCTGTAGTAGTAGCTGAAACTACCTGAACCAACCCAGTACAAACGGATAATATCTGGGCCAATGTCTTCTGAAGGCCATGAATAACAATAGGCACTGCCGGTACCTCAATGAGTACTGTTGGAGCCTCAACCAATGAGGGCTGATGCTGGATAGGGGCAACAGGTAGGTCTACTGGCACTAACCCTGCCACTCTACCACGACCACGACCATGGCCTCGACCACAGCCTCTAGCTGGTGGCAATGGTTGTCGTCCACCTCGTCCGGTAGCACGAGTCCTCGCCATCTGCGAGAGAATAGAATACAGAAGTTTAGTTTTCGGAACAACAAAACCGCACAATAGAGTTCAAGAAATGTGAAGTGTTTACTAAAAGGTCTGCAACCTCCCGAGGATAAATACAGACGCCTCCATACCAATCTGCGAGACACTACTAACCGGCTCAAGACTCATGAGGCCTAGTAACTTAGGCTCTAATACCAACTTGTCACGACCCCAAACTCGGTCGTGATGGCGCCCAGCATATTGCTAGGCCAGCCTGATCAATCTCGTACAATACCGAGCTATCAGCTCATACTTTACTATAAAAATTAGTATTTAACAATAATAGAAAATGCGATGTTTTAGCATAAGTTGCAAAATGAACCTAACACAGTATAATGTCTCCTATAGATCTGGAGTCACAATCCAAGAGCCTCTACCAAGAATATAATAGTATACTGAGAATAATTGTATCTGACAAAATATAGAAAAGTCTAATACAACTGAAGATAGAAGAAAATGTCAGGTCATGCGGACGCAAGCAGCTACCTCGACAGTCCCAAAATGATCTCTGAATCAGCTGGGGAATCAGCCCTGCAACGATGTACCTGGATCTGCACACAAGGTGCATGGAGTAGTGTGAGTACTTTCAACTCAGTGGTAATAAGTACGGGTAAGACAGTAAAGATAGGAACACCCAATAATGCACTAAGCAAGGCTATATAATAATCTCTTTTACCATTTTTTAACATTAACAGTTTTAGAATCAGCAATATCAGCAAAATAGTACAATATGTATATCTAAATACAATGCAAATGCATGAACATTACAGCTACGGTGCTTAGCCCGAACATTTTGGTTCTTGCGCTCACTGTGGGGATTCAGACTCCGAAGGGGCTCCTACAGGCCAAGTGCAATATCAATGATATACTGCGGCGCACAGCCCAATCCACTATCAGTCCAGCAACATGCAATGCAAGCCTCACAGGCACAGAAATATAATTTGAAATCTCTTTTTATCAATAATAGTGGAAAACCATGTTTTAGAAATACCAGAGTTTGGAAAACCATTTTAGATAGTGTTTAGCTCAGGACTGATATCAGAATAACGTGCTATAATCACAAAATCTATGATAACGAACCTCACGGGATCAAAATAACGAGCTCACAGCCCAAAGATATCCACAACCATCCATGTAAGAGGTTTACCGGCTCAATGATAGCCAACAACACAGTATAATATTACACAGTCGGACTAAGCCATAGTCCACAATCACAATCAACCCCACACTCACAGTAGAGTACGTGTCTCGCCTTACTACGGTGTCACATAGTGATATACCGGGGTTTCAAACCCTTAGATCATCTCCCAGACCTATTACGGCTTGAAAACTAGCCCGCAATGCCCTTTCCACGCGAATCGGCCTCCACGAGTGCAGAACTGATCAAAAGCAATAGGAATACATCAACATAGGCTAAAGGAACATAACCCAATCGAAATAACTTGAATTACACCAAAAATCACAAAGTTGCCAAAACCCGACCCCCGGGCCCACTTCTCGAAAAAGTACAAAAGTCACATTTTCAGAATCCTAATCTCACCACGAGTCCATACATATAAAGTTTATCAAAATCGGACTTCGTTTTCCCATTCAAATCATTGATTTTCAATAACCTAGGCCTAGAGCAAAAATCCCCTATTGATACACTTTACATCCTCCAATTTCAGAGGTTAACTCCATAATTTATAAATATATTAATATAAATTGAGTCCACGAGTGCTTACCTGATTAATTCCCTCGAGTTCCTCCTCAAAATCGCCAAAATCGCTTCTTTGTTCGAAGCCCCAAATGTATTAAATGTTCTAAAATTTTGAAGCATAACTGCTCATTAATCCCTGACATATTTCGCTTCTGCGACCCTAGGCTCGCTTCCGCAAGACCGTTTCTGTGGTAGCACTGTCGCTTCTGTGACCTTTACTAAACCTCCTCCCCGCTTCTGCGATTCAGTTCTTGCACCTGCGACACCACTTAAGCGGGGTTTGGGTCCGCTTCTGCGAAGTCCATTGGATCCTCCTTGGACCGCTTCTGCGGATGATTCTCGCACCCGCGATGCCCCTTCAGCAGATTTAGTTCCGCTTTTGCGAACCTACAATGACCAGCCTCAAGAGTGCTTCTACGTTAAGACGTCCGCCTCTGCGGACTCGCTTCAGTGACACCTTTTCCGCATGAGCGGAAATATCAACAGTCAGGTATAACAGACATGCTACAAACTCCACAATCCTCCGTTTCGCCTTCCAAAAATAACCCGAGGCCCCCCGGATCTCAACCAAAAGTACAATTCCACTCTAACTCATCTCGCGAACTTATTCTAATCATAAAAACATACCCTCAAACACATGAATCATCAAATTAAGGCTGGTTCAAGCCTAAGATTAAACCAAAACTTCTGAAACCAATATTCTATCAAAAACCCGAGCAAATGATGTCCGAATAACCTGAAAATTTGCAAACGTATCCAAAATCACCTAACGAAGCTACTGCAATTGTCGGAATTCCATTCTGACTCCCGCATCAAAATCTCACCTACCGATCGAATTTCACCAAAATTCAAACTTAGCCAATTCAAGCATATTTCTACACCGGACTTCCAAATTCAATTTCGATCACTCCGCTAAGTCAAAAATCACCTCCCGAAGCTAGCCGAATCATCAGAATTTGATTTCGAGCCCTCTAACCACATAGTCAACTTCAGGTTGACTTTTTCAGAAACAAGCTTCACTCTAAAAGGCTATATGCCTTATTTTGAACTAGAATTAATCTCAATTTACCCGATAGACTGTAACACAGGTATAGAAACATGAAACAATATAATAATAGGGATAACGGGGTAGTAACTCTCGTGACGACGGGCCGGGTCGTCACACTTTTCGTGTTCAAGATTTGGTTCTGAGTTTGCTGCCCCTCTAGTTTAAATGCCATAGAAATCACTATGCTAAAAGAAAAAAAAACCATTCTAGTTATGTAATTTAAATAATTACTTTATTTTAGCAATGAGTTAGAAGAATTTTTTTGAATTCATGTATAAGTTTCCTATGACTATAACATTGCTTATGTAATTAAAAGAGGTAATATTAATATGTAAATGCTTATTCTAAAGATCAGAGAAGGGACACGTTCTGTTTGAAGTGCCAATACATCTTATTTTGTTGTTTTTAAGTAATAGAAAATGTAACTCTTGGATTAGACAAATCTAGATATTGTAGGACTAATACTTTACTGCTATAAGAATTATCTCATGAATTTTATTAGAAGATATAACCCGTGCTTGACTAACTGCTTCATTGTTGTTTAACCTGAGTCACTCTTATCTTCATAAGAAACTTACTTTGCTTCTATGAGTGATCATACGATTTGTATTATCATGAAGTTTTAGAATCCATGTATAACCCTCTTTTTTTAATTACTTAAAGATTATGCCTATAAGCTCCATCAGTTTCGCATTATGTTATCCTCTGTTTTAGTATGAAGTATTTGAATTTTAAATATGTTAGTGTACCTTGACTATGAATCCGACCATTTTCTTATTACACTTAAAATACATGTGTACCAAATATCTTGCATATGGGATAAAATTGATGTATATGCAAAATTGGACATACCTGAGTGATAGATTCGTGAGAGACATCATGTTCTATGTTCTCGAAATACCTAAGCTGCTTCTGGAAAAGAAAACATGGGTATTTGACTTATTGGTCCATTATTGTGATTTCTAAACAAAATAGCTCACGGGCTTCTGAATTGAATAATATTAGACAGACGTTGTAACTTGGTCATAATATTTTTCATGACATAAAGTTTAGCCATTTAAGTTAAATATTGAACTTTGATGATTAGAGTTGTTAAATACGAATCAAATATTTATTCTTGAAGAAAAAGTATTATGTGGAGTGATTCATCTTATAAATTACTATGGGGATAAGTTATATTATGAGTCTTTACTTCTTTATTTATCTCTTATGTAGTATAAAGAATCGGATTCCATTTTCTTCTAATTCTTTTTTTTTTGTTTGTCTTTGTGTATGCATGTACTTGGAGCAAAAACGGAGTCTCATTCGAGACTACACTGTGAGCACGTGATTTTTGCCCTATATGAGAATTACTCCCAAAATTTCATAAATAAAATAGTCTTGTGTTGTTTGCAATTCGTGGATTACGTGTTATTTTTTTCTAATTATCTGAGTTTGTGTGAGCGTGTTTGTTTGTTTAAATTAAGAAAATACAAAAATATATTACGTTTGCATTCTTAGGATTTAATTTACAATTAAAAGTAATCAGGTTTATTTGACAAAAATGGAAAATAACAAAAAATATGTATTTTTTGTGTTTTAATATTTAAATGCGTAATTGTGTGATTTATATTTAATAGATATTTAATTGTGTGTGTTAATTATTAGTATGACTTAATTAGTATTTTTATAATTTAACTTGATTTTGTAGTGTAATTAAAATTTTTGTTTCAATAAATTAGGAAGTAAATTAAGAAGAGAAAAAGAATTAGAGAAGAAAAGAAGCTACTCGGCCGTCCATTCTCAGCCAAAACCAGGCCCAAAATGCCCCAAGCCCAGTCCAAACCCAACCTGTCTCACCGACTCAACCCCTAATTAAACCCAACGACACCATTTGGGTCACCATCCATCTCAACCGTCCAATCCTACCCCATCCAACGGCCATTACCCCATCTCCCTTACCTGTTCCCATAACACGGTTCAAACCGACCCCTCACTCACCTGAACGACGTTGTTCCTCATTAATGAAATGATCCAAGCCGTTGATCGTGATTGATCCAATGGCCAATATCAAATCCACCCCCCACTATATATTCTTTTTACCCTACCCAGCCCCCCTTCCAAAACACCCCTCTTCCCTCACTTGTCCCTATCAGAGACGGAACCCAACCCCAAACCCTAGTGCCACCCTCATTACCGCCTGAAACCCGGTGGCAACCACTCCGATGACCCCCAAAAGAATAACCCTGAACCACCAAACCACCCCCAATCCAAATCCACACACCTCTTACCTCGAATCAACCTGAAACATCTCGTATCTTCATTTGAAGTTTCGAGTCGAACTTGAACTTATGCCAATCGACGCCAGATTGACGCCACAGATCCACCTAACCTTCCTCACAACTAAACCAGGCTTGGTTTGGTTCGAATCTAACCAGAAACCTACAAACCCCAAATTGGCCGTATAAACCATAAAAATCCTAATTTGGGTCTCCGGCTATTAAAGGGAATTGAGGTCAGAATAGACTTTAATTGAGATGTTTTCGTTTGGAAACATTTCAATTAAGGTCCGTTTGATTTCAAAAATCCAATTTCAAGTCAAAAAGTTCAAGAACAAATTGGTCCGAGTCTATTTTCTTTCTGATTCTTCTCTCAAGGTATTTCTTTTCTTTCTTCTTTCTTTATTTTTGTACTTATTGGCTAGTTTTAATTGTTTCACTGTTTTTCATATTTTCCCTTTGTTGTTAATTTTCTCTTTTTTCTTCTCCTCAAAGACCTTTTATTTGGTCGATGCATATTTCTGTTTGTTGTTTTAAATGTGTCGGTATAGGATACGAATTCACTTCGATTAATATCGTCGAATGGTTGATTCTGCATTTTTAGCTGTTTTGAATCACTGAATTGTCGATCATTTGTTAGCGATTATGTGTTGTAATTGATTAAATAAACATCGCTGATTAGTCGTATAGGTTTGTTTTGTTAGAACAAGGGTGCAATGGTTAATCTGTTCCAGAATCATTGATTGAATTAAAAGCTGGAATTGTTTGTGGCTAAACTTAGGAAACGAATTGGTTATAGTTGAATTAAACTTAGTTGGATATTTAAATGGGAAATTTCAGAGTTAGTGGACTGCCACTCTTGAGCACATATTCAACCATTAGGGCAGGTTTTAGTGAAATACACCCTGGCAATGACACAAAGTAATAGGGAGTCAGGAACGAGCTTAGTTTAATATTAAGAGCTGTAAATGCACCTCGAAATGATAATGGAACCTGCTGTACAGTAGGATATCCATTACATTTTTGAACTTTAGAAGTTTTAAATTAAAAGAGCCATACCTAGACAAATAAAGGTGAAAAACAGGGGAATAATATAGAGTTTAGTTTAGTTTAAGAGGCTGCAGGGGGGTTGTTCAGCAGGGTTATATAAGGGACAGATGGATTTTTACACAAGAGAGACTTTCATATAAAACACTGATTTTCAGAGAGAAAAACACACCTTGAGTTGGCAATCCTATCTACAACACTGTTTTGCCCCTGTTTTTGTCAAATTTCTTCCCAGTTCATAGTTCCAGTTGAATCAGCCTTCTCTCTTTCAAAAGAGATCAGAATAGTAGTGTTCGTGATTTGGTAATCCTGTCTATAGCACTGTTACATTAGTTCAAAAACCAGGAACAATTTGAATCCTTTCTCTGTTTCTATTTCAATTCTAAGAGCTCAAATTGTCTGAAGGATTCTTTTGAGCTAATTAGGAATTGTTTTGTTGCTGTCCGGTCTTTTAAGTTGCTATTTAGATTGCTTTCAATCCTTTGCTTGGATTAAATCATTCCCCGAAATTTCCTGTTGCCTCTTATTGTTGGCACTTTTGGATCTTTGCTGGGATTTGCTGCTGCTGTTGTTTGCTATTTGTTTACTGTCGAACAGATCACTGATTTCCCCTTTGCTTTTGAATTCCAGGTACACAACTTCAAATTCCTTGTTGGTGTAGGCTTTGAATAAAAATTAGAAATAAGAATGCATGTTGGGTTCATGCACATGGATCACTGCCCATTTATTCTTAGAATTGATTAAGTTTTTCTATACATATTTGTTAGTTGTAAGGTATACTTGTATTAGTGAAACTATTGTATGTTTCGATTTAAATCTAGGATTGTTTTAGATTGAGTCGACTTTTCTTGTTAATATATGAACTTTTGTCAAAATTAGTATAAAGTTTGAATTTTGTTCAAAGTCAGTGATGACTAAGGTTTAGATAATACAGTTGAGTTTCAAGTATATATTTTCATAATGAATCACTATAATTAGCCTTGCAATCGATGTAGTTAGATTTTTATTTAGTTGTAGCTTTAACTAATCAGTCATCCTATTTTAGCAAGTCGCGTGCGAATAGATATTTTTGATCTAATTAATAAGAGAGGCATTAAAATCAAGGAACATACGCTCATGTCTTGTTAAGAGTCTTACTTGAATTAGATGTATCACCGATTATCTAGTAACGAATCTTAGCTAAAAAATGGAATCGCCTTATGTACCAACACTCTGCATGAGTTAATCAAGGAATAACATCAATAAAAATGTACACCTACTAAAGCCTTATTAAAGTCAATAGTTTCGTTTTACTTGAAATTAGACTCTTGTTTAAAGGTTTGAGTGTATAGTTTCATTTTCATAAAAGCGGTACAGAAGAAATAAAATTGCACTACATGATAACATGTACTAAAATCAGATATTTTTAGCCATTTATAATAGTTGAAGCGACCGTGCTAGAACCACCAGATCTGGGGTGTCTAACACCTTCCCTCGGGTCAACAAAATTCCTTACTTAGAATTTCCGGTTCGCAGACTTCATTTGGAAAGTCGAAATTTCCTCGATCCGGGATTTGAATAAATCAGTGACTTGGGACCCCCCCGGGGTATGAGGCGCGCCAAAAGGATATGTGACAGCTCTGGCGACTCTGCTGGGGAATTGGCAAACCCAGAACCACTGGTTCAGGGTTTAAGAATTCGAGCTTTGAATAATTATTGTATTTGGCTTATTTATTATCTGACTTTATTATATGTTTGTTTTAATGTGCTAAATGTTGCTTTTACCTCTTTGATATTTTGTAAATTGTATATAAATTGTGCAGATACCCACTCTTTCCTCTAAGTCTCTTTGAAATATAATATCAGCCATTTGCTGGACATAGCCCATTTTTCCAAGATAGCTATGGTGTTTTGCACCCGGTGAATGATTTTAGTCACACATGATTAGGTGGGGAGTTCTGTCAATTAAGCCGAAAAGCCAAGCTAACGGTGCGCTGACACTCCTCGGCTCGAGTTGTCCGCTCGAGTAAAGCCAGTCTAGACACCTTTTCTAACAGGATGATGACTTTGCATAACAAAACCTCATGCCGGATCCCCAATAGGAACGTCTATTTGCATCATGTGCATATTCGACATAGGAGACTCAACACAGGGGTTGGGCCTGTCTAGGACAGGTGTACCTGAAGCAAAAGACCAACTAGATGCATCTTTGTCTATGCATTTATTTGTTTCGAACTTGCATGCTGACCGATTTATTATTAAAAAAGGGAAGGAGTGGTTTTGAAGAAAAGGAAATGCCAGGGTATAGGGTCAAGGTATTTAAATGCTTCAAAAATTTCCAAAATAAACTTTGATAATTTTTGTAAAAAAAAAAAATAAAAGATGGAAATAATTTGTTTTTTTTAAAAAATTATTTAGTTCGTTTGTTTTGAACTACGCAAGTTTGATTTACAGGACGTGGGATACGTAGGCAACCCATATCGGGCTCAACTAATACTGCTTTTTCAAAAATAAAAAATAAAAAAAGTGTTAAAATTAGGAGAATTGTCCTTAGTCAAGGGTTAGGACATTTTGCAAAAAACAGCCAACCGCCTCGAAAGGACCGCCGAAGGACTAATTTAGCAAAAACAGTACCTAATCATCACACCGGTATCCTATTACACAGCCTTCAAATCTTCTTTAAGTGCTGAAAGGCCGTGTTGACGAGATTCATTTTTTTATAAATAAAAAATAAAAAAAAAATTGGAAAATCTTAAGTTTTATTTTATATCATTTCTAGGATCAGCATGGCTCCATCGCAAAGAATCAGTCAGAAAAGGGCGAGAGACGAAATGCCTCCCATGTTTATGGTTCAAGATAAAACCCAGGTCGTCTCTGTGATTGGTGGGCTAGCTTTTCTGCTTGGGAAAGAAATCAAGTCTACAAACACCTCAAGTTTCTTCCGGATATTATGAGAATAAAACCGGAAAAAAATCTGATCAGGGCTTTGGTGAGTTTCCGGGACTCAGCAAATAATGTTTTCAGATTCCGAGACTGCGAAATGACTCCCACTTTAGAGGAGTTAGGTGGACTCACAAGGTTTGGAAAAGATCTATACAAAAAGAAACCCGCTGCTCCTAGAAAAATGGGTGTAAATAATTTCCTGATGAAATTAAGTCTCCGTCGACTTCCAATGGGTTGCTTGAATGAAGGATGGGTTCCGTTGGAGTATCTCTATGATAGGTTTGGTGATAAGAAAGGGTTCGAGAAGTTCTCAAACACAGAAGTTGTCAGCCAGTTAAATTATGACGCTTGGGGAGATTTAAAAATCTACGCCTTCATAATCGCCTTTCTGGGAACCATGGTTTTTCCCGAACGCGATGAACGTATCAGAATCCGTTTATCTGCAGTGGTCTCATATTTGCAGAGTAGCGAAGAACACACTATTCTTCCTATGATCTTAGGAGGCATTTTTCGGGCATTAACTTGGTGTCAAGAGGGGAAGGATTATTTCGAAGGTTGTAACATCTTATTGCAAATGTGGTTCATAGAGCATCTCTATCATCACCCAATTGTGATAAACTGTAACATGGATTGGTTGAATTACACTCATAGTCATATAAGCATGGCTGCCTGTTGTTATCTTCCGAACGACTTAAGGACCTAGCAGGAATTGCTCAACTCCTTGAAAGCAGACCAGCTCACTTGGAACTATAATTGGTTCCCTTCTCGTAAAGTCATGCACATGTCAACATATCGCCCATTCTACATACTAATGGCTTTCAGGGGTTTCCAACCATACGCCCCACTACGTGTTATGCACCGGTTGGGGAGAGAACAGAAAAGGCCCCTGATCGAAGATATGCGATCATTCGTGTGGGAATTCATGATGGAGGAGCTCCCAAGAGAGTATGATGCACATAAGGAGTGGTTCGGTAGTCGACTCTCTGACTTCGACAAAATGGCTGCCGACCGGGAATGAGGAAAAGTGAGCCTCACATTCCTTGAGTGGTTCCACAACCAGTCAATGCCCGAGAAAAAAGCGGAAAGGTCGGTAAAATACGCCGTCGATTGGGAAAAGGAAATAGAAACCAGAGTCAGGGAAGCTAGAGGCAAAACAGCTCAAGAGTTCTAATCTTGTATTAACACCTTGAAGGAAGACAAAGGACTCTGGAAGCCGCCATGGACATATAGCAGGCTGATTTCGATCAGGAAAGGGCCGACTGGGAGCAAGAAAGACAAGCACTCCGAGCCCAAATCCAGGAGATGCAATCGACAGTAGAAAGATCAAGGAGAAGTCGGACTGATGAAATGCTCATAAACGACTTAGAAAGGAAAGCCTTTGAGCACCGAGAAGACTTGGAAAAAGCAGAAGCTGCTCTAGTTGCAATTCAGACCAGATGGAGAAGAGCGGCCCACCAAAGAGCACTTCGTCTGCAACAGATAGAGAAAGATTACGAGGAGATCATCATTGGCTTGAGAGAAGCAAATGCCACTCTTAGGGAGCGAGTTTTCAGACAAGCTCGGGATACCAAAGCAGATAGGGACCGTTGCTACGACTTAATGGCACGGATGGAAAGGTAACTAGATAGGCTTTTGGACCAAGTCACCGGTAACGCTTAGATATTGGGGGCAAAGAATCAACATATAGAGCAGCTGCTTAGAGAAAAGGATAGGATCGAAGAAATTGGGCACTACATCACTATAAGATGCCTAACATGTGAGCAAATGCCCCGGACTACCCTTTTTTCTTCAGTTATGGAATATGTCCACCAAGTCATGGCGGAATTGAGAAGTCAATAGAGGGATCTAACACCGAAATCCTCAACGAGGGCAAACAACGCCTATTGGACACAGAAGTACAAAGCGTTGGAGCATGCTTAGAAGAGTCCGTATTTTCATTTAAGAGTCTGTTTGTCCTTTTGAAGTTTTGTATTTCTATTGTTGTTTATCGCAAATGTTTCATTTGTAAGTGAAATTTTGTGATAATAAAAACCAAAAAATATGTTCCATCTTTATCTTACATCTGAACTACGCCCGGTCTGATTCATGCGAGGTCATGATACGTAGGCAATCTGCATAAGATTCGACCATCACTAAAAGAAAAACAAAAAAAAGGGTATAAAAGAAAATAACAAAAGAAGTTGAGAAAGAGAGGAGCGGAATAAAGGCAAAGGAAAAGTACAAGCCGGAATGACGCATTGCAATCGAATACATGTAGCAACACATTTAACTGTATAAGTGCATCATGCCCCAATATGAGATTACTTATCTGGTATGTTGTTTCAGACTAACCGTTTGTTTGTCGAAATCCAAGTCTTTAGAAATAGGTGGTTGATTTTGTGGTAATCTGGCCTCCCATTCATATCATGAGGTCCAAGGGAAACGTTCAGCGGCCCGTTACTGAATCAAGAAGAAGTACCCATACTTACTTTACAAGATCAAAAGGAAGTATCAACATGTTTTCTGAAATCCCTCTACCAACAATTCCCGTTTTAGAAGAGAGTTCCATAACAGTCGTTCCAACTACTGAATCAGCAACTGCTAAAGAGAACAGGATTTTACCCTGTCCCTGGGTTCCCTGAACTATTCATCCGGCCAAGTGGGATTTCCAACACCCCCACCAATTACCCGCCTACTCTGTTTTGATATTCTACCATAACAACTCTCTCTGGATCACCCTCCGTTTCCTATCCGCGGATGACGAAATTGGACATGGCCACAAAAACTTCCACTGGGCTGCCCGTCCCAATCACGGCGCAACCTGTTACACATGATCCTATCTTTGACTCATCCGCCTTTACATTCCCAGTGCTGCCTCTTTCGCTGGATCCTACCTAGTTTGCCACCAATATTTGTCCTTAGCCACCCCGATACGAGCTCATGCCAGGTCAAGATCCAAAAGCTCCCGAACAGGATGAGATGGCTAAGAGAATGAGAAGACTTGAACAAAGTTTAAAAAGCATGCAAGGTCTAAGCGGCAGAAGAGTGTTTCGTACGCAGATTTATGTATGTTCCCACATGTCCATTTGCCGTCAGGTTTCAAAACGCCAAAGTTTGAAAAGTATGATGGGCATGGCGACCCCACTGCTCATCTGAAGAAATATTGCAATCAGTTGCGGGGTGCCGGCGGCAAATAAAAATTATTGATGGCATATTTTGGAGAAAGTTTAATCGGGATAGCTTCGGAATGGTACATAGATCTAGACATCTCACATTGGCATATCTGGGATGATCTTGCCAGAGACTTTGTTTGGAAATTTCAATATAACATTGACACTGCACCCGATTGGAATTCCCTGTCTAACTTGAAAAAAAACCCTCCAAAAGTTTCAAAGAATACGCAATTAAATGGCGTGAACATGCCTCAATAGTCAAACCCCCAATGGACGAATTGGAGATGGTCACTATTTTTCTGCAAGCCCAATAGCCCGATTACTTCCAAAACATGATGTCGGCTATGGGAAGGCCTTTTGCAGAAGCAATCAAGATCGGGGAGATGGTGGAAAATAGTTTGAAAACCAGAAGAATATTGAGCCAAGCAGCCATAAGAGCAACCTCCCAAGCCATCCAAGGCGGGTCTGGAGGGATGGCCAAAGGCCAAAAAAAGAAACAATCATGGCAGCAGTTGGAGATAAGAGGTACCGAGCTCCAAGGCAAGTGTTCTCTAAAAGGGCCCCCCAACATTATTATCCGCACAACGATATGGCCTAGGCTCCTCCACCTCCACCCTATGTAGTCATGAATGCTCAGCCATTTGGCCAACCACAGCCACCAGCCAACAGAAACCCACCTCCATTCCAGAGAAATCAACCCTCTTACCAAAACCAGTATAACTTTTGACCACTACAAATTAACACCCGCACTCGTGAACCACCTAAGTCGAACTTCACACCAATTGGGGAACCATATTCCACCCTTTTCCCTAAGCTCATGCAGGAGAATCTATTGCAGCCCGTTCCCCATAATAAACAGAATCTAGATTCTCCAGCTTACCAACGAGGTGTGTAGTGTGCTTATCATTCGGGAGTCGATGGGCATAGCACCGATAATTGCTGGACCTTGAAGAAATATGTGCAAGAGTTGATTAACCAAGGAAGGATAGTGTTTGCGGATGTGGATATTCCTAATATGACAAACAACCCACTGCCGGCCCATTACACTGGGCCAGTAATTGGAATGATTTGTGAGGACAAGGAATTTGATCCTGCTCTGAAGGCCATAATTGTCATTGCCGGCATGTAAAGACAACCTAAAGCAGCCCCAAAATAAGAGAAAACGGGGAAGAAGAATGAAGCTGTCAAAGCCGGGTTTGAAAAGATGATCGAAACAAAAGTAGAGACGACAGTGTCTCAGAAAAATGGAGTTTTTTTACCTCCCACGAGGTCGATCAGAAAGACCCCTGGTAATAGGCGCTTCAAAGAAATTTCAGATGAAGAGAGAAATACTGATGTATGTGCCCAAAGGAACCTATGTGGTCCGGGGGGCAATCAAACCACTGCGGCCAAATGAAACCGTAGTTATTTCACGCGTGCCACATAATCTAATTACAGACCCATCCGCAGTACCTTGGAATTATCAACAGACGGTGGTTACACGCAAAGGTAAAGAGATCACAGGAGAACTGCCTGGGAACATCTTGGTGCGGAAGTATACAGACACACAAGAAGTGAATAATGCCACACGGAAGCGTTTCCCATCCAAGAAGCCTATAAGCACTGAAGAAGTGGAAGCCTTTTTTATGAAAATGCAAATGCCTGACTATGAGGTGATAGATCAATTGCGCAAGTACCCGGAACAAGTATCCATGTTGTCTTTGTTGATGAAGTCTGCTGAACATCAAAAGGTCTTGTTGAAAACCTTGAATGAGGCATATGTGCCGATTGAGACTTCCGTTGAGCAGCTTGAACAAATGACGGAGAGGTTCTTTACAGTAAATCAGATTTCTTTTAGCAAAGCTGATTTGCCTCTGGAAGGAGCATCCCATAACAAGGCTCTGCATTTGACTGTCAAATATGAAGGTTTCTACGTCAAGAGAGTCATGATAGATGGAGGTTCTGGGGTAGACATTTGCCCGCTTTCAACTTTGCAACGCATGAAAATTAGGATCAAGAGAATTTGACCCAACAATGTCTGTGTACGGGCTTTTGACGGCATAAAAAAGGACACAATCGAAGAGATCGATTTGGTCTTGACCATTGGCCCAGTGGATTTCGAAGTAACCTTTCAGGTTCTGGATATGGACACATCTTACAACTTTCTTCTGGGAAGGCCATGGATTCTTGCGGCCAGGGCTGTACCTTCTACTCTCCACCAGATGATAAAGTTCAAGCGTGAGGAGAAAGAGATCATGGTACACAGGGAGGACGAGCAATCAATTTATCGGGACCCATCTATCCCATTCTTAGAAGCGAAAGAAGAGAGTGAACACATCGTCTATCAAGCTTTTGAGATTGTATTGGCAGATCAACATGAGGAGGGGAGCCCTTGCCCCAACCTTTCTTGTCTAATGCCTCAATTATGGTGGTGAAAGAAATGATCAAGCATGGCTTCCAGCCAGGGAAAGGTTTGGGAAGGTCCTTACAAGGAATATCGAAGCTGATAACTTTGCCCACAACCGAGAAGTTCTTTGGAGTAGGCTTTTGCCCTACCCATGAAGATGAGAAATGGGCCTATAAAAGAAAGGAAAATGGATGGGTTCTACCACGACCATTGCCACATTTATACCAGACCTTTGTTCACCCGAGGTACAATGAAGAAGAAGAAGAAGATGAGATCTTCACGGCAGAGGAAATTGAAGATATTTTTGGAGCTATGAGGCAAATGCTCTACAATGTCAATATGGTTCAGTTGGGAGAAGGTACTAGCACTGTTAAGGTGCTGTATGTGGGATCATAGGTCAAACTGCAAAACTAGAATGCTACGCCATTCCCAATCAGGCTGGAGTTCTGGTAGCCTTGTACTGTCATTTTTATTGCATCACAAGTTACTTCAGGGGTGTAACTCAAATGTTTTTCTTTGTTTTCTTGTATTTAATTTCCCAAATGTAACCATGTTTATCTTCTCAAAATTCCAAGAAATGAAATCAATATTTCATCATTATTTTTGCACTCTTTCTAATTCTTGTTATTTTCTCTTTTATTCTCTCTTTTCAGTCATGATAATGCAGCTTTAAATAACATGACATGCTTGCGGACTTCATGCTCAGATCTGAACGCTCCACCTAACTTGCAAATAATGAACCAGGAACTGGAATACATTTAGACTAATGTGGGTTAGTTTTCATGTTATTTGGTCAGCGTTTGTGTCACGACCCCAGATTCGGTCGTGATGGCGCCCAACACACCGCTAGGCCAGCCCGACCAATCAACAATAACCACGGAGCCACAAGCTCACTTTATCCAATTTAAGCACAACAGAGATAGATATATTAAAAACAGGGAACCAAGTCCCAACACGTGCCAACTCCCATAGACCGAAGGGTCAAGAGTCATGAGCCTCTACAGAGTATACAAAGTGTAAATAGTGAATATAACCGTGCACAAGTGTGGGATGATCAGAACAAAAATACAGACAAACTGGAGAATCAGGTCCTGCGAACGCTGGCAGCTACCTCGAATGTCCAAAAGCACTCCCGAGCCACAATAGAATCAGCCATGCTGTGATGTACCTGAATATGCACACAAGGTGCAGGGAGTCGGGTGTGAGTACTTCCAACTCAGCAGTAATAAAAGTAAATAATGCTGAAGAGAAGAAAACCATGATAGACACTATCTCATGCTACACAATACAGAACTATCTTTTTATTCCTTTCCAGCATAAGTGAGTAGATCATTAAAAATCTCAAATTTTAGCTACTTTCTGTCATAATAATATACCAATACCTGGATACAATCTCAAGCAGTTCAAGTCCGCACTCAAATCAGCCCCTCGGGCTCAACACTCTTTATCAATTTACACCAGGAGATCTGGTCAATAAGGCAACTAATGCATGTGTGCCGGTAATGTATGAGTGCGAATGTTATGCCACGTAGTACACATAAACCAATGTATGTATGCCATGCAATGCATATGACCGCTACGGCGTGTAGCCCGATCCATTTTGGGTACCCGTGCTCACTGTGGGGGTTCAGACTCCGGAGGGGCTCCTACAGCCCAAGCACAATATTAATATCACACCTGCTGCGGCGCGCAGCCCGATCCGTATACCACTGGGGCGTGCGGTCCGATCCATGCATGTGTATGCATATGCTCACATGAAAAGTCATCCCCTAACATATGGCCCTCGGCCCAATCAGTCTAACAAATAGTCAAGAAAGCCCTACGGGCAACAATATCATATTAGCTCACAGCTAAAAATATTATTAAGACCTTGTTCAAGTTTTTCACAACCTTATAAAAATGTTGAATAGCAAAATACCATTTAAAACCTTAAATTTAGATAAAAATATGTACAGTGTTATCAAGACAATGATACTAATCCCCTGAAGGATTCAAATAATCGGCACGAAGCCCAAACATGATAATTAGTCCAATTTGTTTCAACAATTAGGTGTTATTATTTATTACGCGGGACGGACCAAGTCGCGATCCCCAATGGTGCTCTACCCCACGTCCGTTATCCGGCGTGCATGTCACCTCAACACAGCACTAAGATGTGCAAGTCTGGGGTTTACTAACCTTGAGGACATCATTTACAAGTATTACCTACCTCGAACCGACGAAAGCTCATGCCCGCGACACCTTAGCTCCTCGAACCGGCATCCACGCACGTCAAAACTAGCACAAATCAGCACAAATATATCAAGATAGGCTAATGGAACATCACCCAATCGAAAGAACTCAAAAAATATCAGAAATCACGAAATTGGCAAAACCCGAGCCCCGGGCCCACATCTCGAAAAATTATGAAACTCACATTTTCGGAATCCTCGTCTCTCCACGAGTCCGTACATACCAAGAACTCCCAATTCGGACCACAAATGGTCCTTCAAATCCCCATTTTAATATTTTTGTTCAAATCCCTAATTTTCTTGATTTCTTACCCAAATTCAGAGAATTAATGGAAGATTCTTTGATAAAATCATGTATTTAACTCATAAAACTTACCTCCAATGATTCCCCGTCGAAATCCCTTGAATTCCCGTCCAAAAGCTCTCAAGAATGACCATATATTTGCAGGCATATCCAAAATCACCTAACGGAACTACCGCAACTGTTGGAATTCCATTCCGACTCCCGAATCAAAATCTCACCTATCGATCGGATTTCGCCAAAATTCAATCTTAGCCAATTCAAGCCTATTTCTACACCGGATCTCCAAATTCAATTCCTATTGCTCTCCTAAGTCATAAATGATCCCTCGAAACTAGTCGAATCATCGAATCCGATTCCGAGCACTCTAACTCGATAGTCAACTCTAGGTTGACTTTCCATATTCAAACTTCCTTCAAACATGCTATTTGCTTCATTTTTTAATTCAATTCACACCTAACTCACCCGATAGGTTCTAACACTGATATAGAAGCATAAGATATGTTAATGCAAGGTAACGGGGTGGAAAATTTCGTAACGACGGGCCGGGTCGTTACATTCTCCCCAACTTAAACAAACGCTCGTCCTCGAGCAGACTCAGAGTTGTACTGGAAGCAACCCACTAGCCGAATTACCTTACCAAGCATATATCCGGGCGATCATACGTCACCCTATCTCACATAAGTCCGAAAACACCATATAGTCAAAATTTCACAGACCATCTGAACCATAAATCACATTGCACTTTCCGAAATCATATGCCAAATGCAAATCCCATGCCTATACTCGGGATACACTCGAATCCACTACAATAACCCATATTCACTACTCCGGGTGAGATCATATGCTGTATCGACAACCCAAATCACTCGAGACGATAGTCTCTAATCACAACAACCTGGCCACAATAACCAAATACTAGCTGAAAACCTCTTTCATTAGGTAGAGTCTTATTCCAACACCTCCATATCCTGCCCACGGCAGCTGAAGCACGCGATATACCGAACCCATCTCTCGGGTTAACCATTCGTGAATCTATTTCCCTCTTAAAATTGATACTACAATAGGTTTCGGAGCCAAACCTTGATTTTTACCTTTCTAACAAGCTAAGATCTAATATGCTCGTATTCATTAATGACTCCAACGGTCATTTCGATTATAACACACCGCACCGGTGATAAGACACCTCAACACCGGCCTAAGCCACGACGAGCACAACATAGGCTCCAATAGAAACGTATGCACATACTCAAATCATGACAGCTCAATTCATGACAACTGTCTCCAGCAAATAGAGCTGCAATTCAATTCCTCTGTGCCATCATAACATAGAACTGAGATCGCGTCTCGCATTATAGAAATAGAGTACCTGAATCCTCCTCGAGAGGTCATAACATCACGTAGTCTTGTCGCGATTCGTGATTCTACCCCAACATTATTACTCATGAAGCACCTCAATCCACTAAGCTCAAAACGGTTAGCCACGCACAGATCTAGGTCTTGAACCCAAGCAATCAACCTCACCCACGGTGAAATAATTAACGTATGCTATTAAATCCTGAAAGGACACAACCGATGTGTCATTTGCCAAGCGATACTCAAAACGGTCTTTTCCTCAGAAGCGAGGAAGTATTGAATACCAGGTAGCTTATAACTAACTATATTTTCACAATATTCTGTTGCGGCGTGCAACCCGCTCCAATGACATACCCGTGGCGGCGTGCCACCCGATCCAGATACCATACCTATGGCGGCGTGCCACCCGATCCAAATAACCCGTGGCGGCGTGCCACCCGATCCACGCATAAATCTCGCAAAAGGAAATGCATATCGAGTCGAATTTTCTCATTACAGCAAACATGTATATATAGCCTCAAGCTCGGCCACATGAAATGCACCTGACAACGTTTCTCAATACTGGAACTGAATCAATAGTAGATACCTCTACACTGACATCCGCCACTAAGGCCCAACCAACAAAGCAATACCCACCAGCCGTTTACTGGTCCTGAGGTACAACTACCCCGCTGGAGCATACTCTGATGCACTTTGCTAAGCAAATTGTGCCATACCATCATAGTCCATATCACATCAGTGTAGACAACCTGGCCCAATGATGACCAGTCAGCAATCAAGTATCATAATCCAAATTCGTCATATCAAGCTAAGAGAGAGCCACTAGGGCTTCCGATTTCCAATAATCACAAAACGGTGTCGATACACATGATATACAACCACCGCAATAGGCGGACTAACGAGAGCTTCAAGTCTCCAACACATATATAACACATGAATCACAATGCCTGATCCCGTACTCCACTGTACATATACATAACGCACATCAAGCGTCCATTCATACCACGACGACCATTCAGAAATTTCACTATGCCATCAACGACTCAGTTATTATAGTCGATCCAACAAGAGAATACCACCATACCACTGGATATCATCAGTTTACATTACCTTGTCCTTTTTGGATCATATTCCCCGCCAAGTTAATAGAATAGCAGTACCATTTTCTTAAATTATCAGAAAGATCGATTCTTAATTCACCTGCAGCTGTCCGTGCTGCTCAATAATTTTATTAACTTCCCATATATTATGAACCGATCTCAAAACCTAAAATATACCATTATCAACTTTCCATAACACATCGTGTATACCATATTACACTAAGACAACATGGAAATTCATATCCCTTTCCTCCGCCTCAACATCGGCGCACTCCACTAGTCAAGGACTTTCGTGATCCCATATAGAAGAAAACTCATTACACATTCCACGCTTCGCATACCGACAGGAGTATACTCATTTTCAAACCATGATAAAACACATCACAAACTATTTCTTCCCATTCGTTGCATAAGTTTAACTGCCAGGACTGAGTCCTTATACCCATATCAAGTTACACAATTGCCAGCACTCAAGAGCTTTGCTGCAATGTCTGCAAGACTTATTACTTCAACCACACACCAGGAATCAATCGTATTCCTTTTTATACCATTCTGGTTTATTAACAAGTCGTTCCATTTACCCAGTTTCCCTTTTGATTCATCTTTGATTTAATATTAGCCATTACTGTATCACCATAACACATCAACTCATGTTACCACACGAGACTCGTACACAAGACCACACGGTCTAAGACCCATAGGCCACTGAATACTCTCTCAATGTTTCCCAAAAGTACCACATTCTACCATACTTTATTTTGATGAACTTCCCGCAATTTTTTTAAATTGTTATTATTACTTCCCAATACGGATACCTAGAATCCCATCATTCACATGATATAACACAAGCCTTGATCTTCTCTAACGAAACCACCATCTTTAGCCACATACACAAATCTTAAGGCACATGACTGTTACAAGCAAAATCTTGAACACTGCAAAACCATTCTCGGGCATCATTCACCCTTATTCAGCTGTAATTCAACTGTCCTATTGAGTAGAACCACTCGTTTTTTGTTAGAACTCTGACATCGCAGAACATGATTACATACAGATACAATCATCTATCTTTCTTTTCTATACGGTGAATATTCTTTACCAACAGCAGTTCAAAACACCCTAGTACTTCATCAGATCTACGAAGCACCATAACCTTTACCAGAATTTTCCAACATACTTAGAGACAGAATCAACATAGCACACAATAGTGCAATCAGTTAATCAATAGCAACCTCCCCAACTTAGCTCGAAGCCATTCATCAAAGCACTTTCAACCACTTATATCATTATTACCCAAGTGATGCCAAAATGTTAATATGAGATTAAACTCAAGTCATTTACAAGCCTTGACAAAGACTCAAATCATCAGAGACCTTAGCTTTTCTGCAATTCTTGCAGATATACATGCACCACCAATAAGCCCACTCTCTTTAGGTGACAGAAATCTTTCTAAGTCCCCAAATTGTCCAAAAATTTCGGCAGAGTTCCCTTTGTAAATTGGCCTATCCACCTGCCAGAGAATCACCAAAACCATCCTAGCAATACATTCACAACTCGACAAGACATCACAATGCATATCGACAAAATTAGTCTCAATACTACACAAATCATATTATCATATTTGGTACATGAAAATGCGTTGTACCTGCTCGAATCATAACACATATCAACTACCTTTCAATTACACATGAGAACCAATCCACCTATCTCGCCTCAATTTAGCATTTCAGCAGAATACCTTCCATCAGGATACACATATCATAATCATTTTAGTCTTCCTGAGTTTGAACTCGTTCCACTACACATAAGGCACTTTACCTTCCAATTAAGAGCGATGAAAATATTTCTCACGCCCATATCTAGGGCTACATATCAAATCACAATAAAGATTAATACCGATCGTATGAACTTCATAATACTTGCTCGCGAAAATAGTACCTTGGTGCTCAAGTCATAGACAAGGATCTGGCCTCAAGTCCTCCCGACTAGCCCAACATGAACTCACGGAGATTATATCTCACCCCTCGATCGGGGGATTGCAAGCCATAAGTCAATTATATTACTGAGCGCTCGATGCGTACACAGAGGTGTGGAAGGAATTTCAAAAATTATATCCCAAGCCGAATCAAGTGCGCACGATAAGAATTCCAAGAAATGTGAAGTGTTTCCTAAAGGTTCGCAGCCTCCCGAGGATAAGTACAGGCTTCCCCGTACCGATCCACAAGACTCTACTAACCGGCTCAAGACTCATGAGGCCTAGTAAACCTAGGCTCCGATACCAACTTGTCACGACCCCAAATCCGGTCGTGATGGCGCCCAGCACATTGCTAAGCCAGCCTGACCAATCAATATCAACCACGGAGCTAGAAGCTCTCTTTAGCCAATTTAAGCACATCAGTGATAGATATATTAAAAACAGGGAACCAAGTCCCAACACGTGCCAACTCCCATAGACCGAAGGGTCAAGAGTCATGAGCCTCTACAGAGTATACAAAGTGTAAATAGTGAATCTAACTGTGCACAATTGTGGGATGATCAGAACAAAATACAGACAAACTGGAGAATCAGGTCCTGCGAACGCTGGCAGCTACCTCGACCGTCCAAAAGCACTCCCGAGCCACAATAGAATCAGCCATGCTGTGATGTACCTGAATCTGCACACAAGGTGCAGGGAGTCGGGTGTGAGTACTTCCAACTCAGCAGTAATAAAAGTAAATAATGCTGAAGAGAAGAAAACCACGATATACACTATCTCATGCTACACAATACAGAACTATCTTTTTATTCCTTTCCAGCATAAGTGAGTAGATCATTAAAAAATCTCAATTTTAGCTACTTTATTTCATAATAATATACCAATACCTGGATACAATCTCAAGTAGTGCAAGTCCGCACTCAAATCAGCCCCTCGAGCTCAGCACTCCTTATCAATTTACACCAGGAGATCTGGTCAATAAGGCAACTAATGCATGTGTGCCAGTAATGTATGAGTGCTGAATGTTATGCCACGTAGTACACGTAAACCAATGTATGTATGCCATGCAATGCATATGACCGCTACGGCACGTAGCCCGATCCAATTTGGGTACCCGTGCTCACTGTGGGGGTTCAGACTCCGGAGGGGCTCCTACAGCCCAAGCACAATATTAATATCACACCTGCTGCGGCGCGCAGCCCGATCCGTATACCACTGCGGCGTGCAGTCCGATCCATGCATGTGTATGCATATGCTCACATGAAAAGTCATGCCCTAACATATGGCCCTCGGCCCAATCAGCCTAACAAATAGTCAAAGAAAGCCCTACGGGCAACAATATCATATTAGCTCACAGCTAAAAATATTATTAAGACCTTGTTCAAGTTTTTCATAACCTTATAAAAATGTTGAATAGCAAAATACCATTTAAAACCTTAAATTTAGATAAAAATATGTACAATGTTATCAAGACAATGATACTAATCCCTGAAGGATTCAAATAATCGGCACGAAGCCCAAACATGATAATTAGTCCAATTCATTTCAACAATTAGGTGTTATTGTTTATTACGCGGGACGGACCGAGTCGCGATCCTCAATGGTGCTCTACCCCACGTCCGTTATCCGGCGTGCAAGTCACCTCAACACAGCACTAAGATGTGCAAGTCCGGGGTTAACTAACCCTCAGGACATCATTTACAAGTATTACCTACCTCGAACCGACGAAAGCTCATGCCCGCGACACCTTAGCTCCTCAAACCGGCATCCACGCACGTCAAAACTAGCACAAATCAGCACAAATATATCAAAATAGGCTAATGGAACATCACCCAATCGAAAGAACTCAAAAAATATCACAAATAACGAAATTGGCAAAACCCGAGCCCTGGGCCCACATCTCGAAAAATTATGAAAACTCACATTTTCCGAATCTTCGTCTCTCCACGAGTCCGTACATACCAAGAACTCCCAATTCGGACCACAAATGGTCCTTCAAATCCCCATTTTAAGATTTTTGTTCAAATCCCTAATTTTCTTGATTTCTTACCCAAATTCAGAGAATTAATGGAAGATTCTTTGATAAAATCATGTAATTAACTCATAAAACTTACCTCCAATGATTCCCCGTCGAAATACCTTCAATTCTCGTCCAAAAGCTCTCAAGAATGACCAAAAATTTGCAGGCATATACAAAATCACCTAACGGAACTACTACAACTGTCGGAATTCCATTCCGACTCCCGGATCAAAATCTCACCTATCGATCGGATTTCGTCAAAATTCAACCTTAGCCAATTCAAGCCTATTTCTACACCGGATCTCCAAATTCAATTCCGATTGCTCTCCTAAGTCATAAATGATCCCTCGAAACTAGTCGAATCATCAGAATCCGATTCCGAGCACTCTAACTCGATAGTCAACTCTAGGTTGACTTTCCATATTCAAACTTCCTTTAAACATGCTATTTGCTTCATTTTTTAATTCAATTCACACCTAACTCACCCGATAGGTTCTAACACTGATATAGAAGCATAAGATATGTTAATGCAAGCTAACGGGGTGGAAATTTCCGTAACGACGGGCCGGGTCGTTACATAAACCTAAGCCAAATTTGAATGACACCGAGCCGGTTAACTTGGGAACCCCCGAAGAGATCCGAGAGAACAAGATAAGCATCCACACAGATGAGAAAACTCGAGATGCAATAATTTAGCTCTTGTTTGAGTTTAAAGATGTGTTTGATTGGTCTTACGATGACATGCCAGGATTAGGGGTCGATCTAGTGGTGCATAAATTACCAATCTATCTTGACTGTCGCCCAGTGCAACAAAAGCAGAGGAAGTTCAAAACTGACATCAGTGATAAGATCAAAGAAGAAATCACCAAACAGTAAAAAACGGGGGTAATTCGAGTGGTACGGTATACCACGTGGGTTGCAAATGTTGTTCCTGTGCCAAATAAGGATGGGAAAACTCGAGTATGCATAGATTACCGAGATTTGAGTAAGACAAGTCCCAAAGATAACTTTCCTTTATCGAATATCCACATCCTCATTGATAACTGTGCAAAGCATGAGATACAATCATTTGTGGATTGTTATGCGGGATATCATCAAGTGTTGATGGATGAAGAGGACAACGAGAAGACTGCTTTCACCAAACTTTGGGGTACTTACTGCTACCAGGTCATGCCATTCGATTTGAAAAATGCTAGAGCGACATACATGAGGTCCATGACTGCCATCTTCCACGACATGATGCATCAAGAAATAGAGGTGTACGTGGACGATGTGATTATCAAGTCCAGAACCAAGGGCAATCAGGTCCGAGACTTGAGGAAATTCTTCGAAAGGTTGCGATAGTACGATTTGCAGCTAAATCCGGCCAAATACGCCTTCGGAGTCCCATCAGGTAAACTCATGGGTTTCATAATTAGTAGGAGAGGTATTGAATCTAATCCAATAAAGATAAAGGCCATCCGGGACATACCTCCTCCAAGAACAAAAAAGGCGTAATGAGTTTTTTGGGCCGAGTATACTACTTCAGTAGGTTCATCGCCCAATTGACTTCTACGTGTGAGCCCATATTCAAGTTGCTGAAGAAAGATGCTGCAGTCAAGTGGACAACTGAATGTCAAGAGGCTTTTAACAAAATCAAAGAATATTTGTCGAATCCTCCAGTCTTAGTCCTACCGGAGCAAGGGAGACCTCTATTCTTGTATCTCACAGTCTTGGAAAACTCCTTTGGTTGTGTCCTCGGGCAGCATGATATAACTGGGAAGAAAGAGCGGGCAATTTATTATTTGAGAAACAAATTCACTAGTTATGAGGTCAAGTACACTTTGCTGGAAAGAACATGTTGTGCACTGACATGGGTCGCTCAGAAATTGAGACACTACCTCCAAGCTTATACAACTCACCTCATTACCAGGCTAGATCCTTTGAAGTACATATTCTAGAAACCGACGCCCACCGGAAGGTTGGCAAAATGGCAAATCCTACTCACTGAATTCGACATAGTGTATGTCACTCGCACGACAATGAAGGCTCAGGAATTGGCAGATCACTTGGCTGTAAACCCGATTGATGAAGAGTATCAACAATTGAATACCTACTTTCCAGATGAAGTGGTAAACATAACAAAAGTTGTCTCAGAGGACGCCCATGCTTGGAAGATGTTCTTTGATGGAGCGGTAAACACTAAAGGTATAGGGATTGGGGGAATCTTGATCTCTCCCACTAGTGAACACTATCTCGCAATAGCAAGACTCCATTTATTTTGCACAAACAATACGGCTTAATATGAAGCCTGCATCATGGGCATGAATATGGCAATTGATCAGAGTGTTGAAGATTTACTGATCATGGGAGATTCAGATCTGATTATCAAACAAGTCCAAGGTTAATGGGAGACCCGAGACGTTAAGCTCCTCCCTTACCGACAGCATGTGGATAATCTTGGCAAGCAATTCGCATCGATAGAGTTCAAGTACATCCCACGATGTCACAATGAACTGGCTGACGCACTTGTCACTCTAGCTTCAATGCTACCTTATCCAGGCAATGCCCACCTCGATCCTTTGGAAATCCAAATCAACGAAAGACACGGTTATTGCAATGTAATTGAGGAAGGACCAAACAACCAACTGTGGTACCATGATATTAAGAGATTCTTGAAAACACAAGAATACCCTGAACATGCTACTCGAGATCAAAAGAGGACCGTTAGGCGGCATGCAGGTGGTTTCTTTTTTAGCGGCAAGGTCCTGTATAAAAGAACCCTGGATCTTAACCTTTTAAGATGTATTGATGGCAAAGAAGCAGGGAGAATCATGCATGAAGTACACACATGAGTGTGTGGACCTCATATGAACAGGTATGTCTTGGCCAAGAAAATCCTTCGAGCTGGGTATTATTGGATAACTATAGAGAAAGACTATTTCAGTTTTGTCAGGAAATGCCATCAATGTCAGGTACATAGAGATCTGATTCATGCACCTCGAATCGATCTACATCCTATGTCAGCGCCGTGGCCTTTTGTCACTTGGGGGATGGATGTCATTGGGCCGATTAAGCCAAAAGCTTCGAATGGGCACCGATTCATACTGGTCGCTATTGATTACTTCACAAAATGGGTTGAAGCTGTCACTCTCAAATCAGTCACTAAGAAAGCCGTGATGGATTTTGTACATTCAAATCTTATCTGTCGTTTTGGTATACCTGTAACTATCATCATAGACAATGTTGCAAATCTGAATAGTCGTTTGATGGAAGAAATATGCGAACAATTCAAAATAACGCATAGGAACTCCACTCCATATTGGCCCAAAGCCAACGACGCCGTTGAAGAAACAAACAAAAACATCAAGAAGATTTTGAGGAAGACACGCTAGAGTTCTAGACAGTAGCATGAACAATTACCTTTTGCCTTACTGGGATATCGTACTACAATGCGCACATCGGTAGGAGCAACCCCATACCTACTAGTTTATGGAACCGAGGCTATGATACCAGCAGAGGTAGAAATTCCTTCACTCCGGATAATTGTTGAAGCAGAGATTGAAGATAGCGAATGGGTTAAGACTCGATTGGAGCAGTTAACCTTATGTCACGACCCAAACCCTGGTCGTGATGGTGACCAACACAACGCTAGGCAAGCCCGACCATATTATCTCTTAAACCAGCCAGTTATTAATTCCAATTAATCAAGTTAAATTTAAACAACAAGTGTTCATATCAAAAGGATAAACGTGATAGTAGAAGCATACAAAATACGGTCCCAACCAAATCGTGGTGTCACAAGTCTGAGCCTCTACAGAATAAACATCCTATACAAACAAGTCTAAGCATAATGAAAGCAACAAAATGATAAGGAAGGAGAAAATAGGTTCTGCGTACACCGGCAGCTACCTCGTAGTCCCCGCAAAAGTAGATATGAGCAAGCAGCTACAACAACTCAACTGCTCTCGGGCACCTGTGAATCTGCACAAAAAGTGCAGGGGAGTGGGGTGAGTATATTTCAACTCAGTGAGTAATAATAATAAACAATAACTGAAAATAAGAACTCCTGTACTATCACTAAACAACTCTAAGGCAAACCCCCACAGGTAAGTCATCACTACAGTGAGTACTCTAATCTCCAGTCCATATCTATCTCAACAAGGTCCCACACTGACCAAATCCTCACTCGTACCACTACGGTGTTCAGCCATCTCAATGTATGAAGATATATACATATGTCTATAATGTATAAGTATTTAAGTATGTATAAGGATATGAATAAGTCTAATGTTGCGGCGTGCAGCCCGCTCCAATACATATACCACTGCGGCGCGCAGCCCGCTCCACTTAACGTCGACGGCGCTCACTGGGTGTATACAGACTTCGAAGGGGCTCCCTAGGCCCAAGCCTTATGATGCTGCGGCGTGCAGCCCGATCCACACATATATTACCGCGGCGTGCAATCCGATCCAATATATATATATATATATATATATATATATATATATATATATATAACTATACTATTGCGGCGTGCAGCCCGATCCCATAATATACTCCAACGCTCACTGAGAATGTGTGCAAACTTAGACTCCGAAGGGGCTCCTACAGTCCAAGCGCAATAATACCGCGGCGTGCAGTCCGGTCCAACATATATACTACTGCGGCGTGCAGCCCGATCGAATATATATACTGCTGTGGGGTGTAGCCCGATCCAATATAAATACCGTTGCGGTGTGCAGCCCGATCCAATATGTATACTGCTGCGGCGTGCATATATATATATATATATGATACCTCATAATGGGTCCTCGACCTTGTCCCAATTAGTATAGGATTGGCCTTTCAGGCCCACTCAGCTAAGTTAGGAAATTTCCACCCTAAGAAATCTATCTCTCACAATACACATCTAGTACTGGCTCTTAATATGCTATTCAGCTAGTTTTACGGCTGAGTGAAGTTTCCAACATCATATAGGGGTCGCCTAACTCTACAGGTCCCCTAATGCTCTACAGATCGGCACAAGGCCCCAAACATGGCTTTTAGCAAAATTGCACAGTTATAATCTCATTATCAGTCACAATACACAATATGCTATTAGCCGGGAAGGACCAAGTCCAACTCCCCAATCACAATGTCCCACACACCCGTCACAAGACGTGTGTCTCATTTCAACATAGCACTGTGAAGTGCTAGTACGAGGTTTCAAACCCTCAGTACATTATTTACTATCACCACTCACCTCAATCCGGTATAAACCTCAAATCGCTTTGTGCTTGCCTCGCAAATCAATCTCCTCGGATGCCAAATCTGCTCAAATTCAATGAGAATACATCAAAATATGCTAATAACACAACCCATTCGAAATAACTCAAATTGCACCAAAACCCACAAAGTTGTCAAAGCCTGACTTTTGGTACGCTTCTCAAAAAATTACAAAAGTTACATATTCGGAATCCTCGCCTCAATACGAGTCTATGCATATAACGTCTTCCAAAATCAAACTCCGTTTGCCCATTCAAATTGACATTTTACCAAAGCCTTGGCTTAGGCTAAATTTCCTCATAATTTGTTCCAATTTTTAGTAAAATAGAGGAGGATTTCAAGATAAAACACGTAAATGAACCATAAACCTCACCTCCGATGATAACCCGATGAACTCCCAGCAATTTCCCGTCCAAATCGCCCAATTCGCCTCTTAAAACCGAGCCCTAACGTTTTATAACTTATGAAATTTTACCCCTTCTGATATTTTTATCACAGACGCGATTTCCGCTTCTGTGGCTCTGGACTCGCACCTGCGATTCCGCTTCTGCGGTCAAACGGACGCTTCTGTGATTCCATACCAAGCTGCCCAGTTCCGCTTCTACGGTCCAGGTCTCGCACCTGCGAGACCGCATAAGCGGACTGGGCTACGCTTCTGCGAAGCTCCCCGGCCTGGCCTCCTCCGCTCCTGCGATCTTGGGCTCGCTTCTGCGAACCGCCCCCGTGCATCCTGGGCCGCTTCTGCGGAACTTCCCAGCTTAGTCCAAAACTCGATCCTGCGAGGTAAATTCCGCCCCTACGCTTCCATTTCTGCGGCCCCCCACCCGTAGAAGCGAAAATACCAGAAGCCAAAATATCCAGACCTGCAAAATCCCTAAAATTCCCCCGTTTAACCTCCCGAAACGAACCTGGGTCCCCCGAGACCCCAACGAAAGCCTCAAACATACTCCATAGCAACATACGAACTTGCTCCAATGATAAAAACACATACTTTAACACGGAAAAACATCAAATTTAAGCAATTCAAGCCTAAGCTTCCATTCAAACTTCCGCAACTGACATTCAATCAAATACCCGACCAAACGACCTCCGAATGACCTGAAATTTTGCAGACACATCCAAAATCACCTAACGGAGCTACGGAAACTGTCGAAATTCCATTCCGACTCCCGGATTAAAATCTCACCTATAATCAGATATCGCCAAAATTCAACTTTAGCCAATTCAAGCCTAAAACTACTCCGAACATCCAAATTCACTTCTGGTCGCTCTCCTAGCTCATAAATGACCTCCCAGAGCTGACCGAATCATCAGAATTCGATTTCGAGCCCTCTAACTCACAAGTCAACATCCAGTTGACTTTTCTCAGCTATTCCTTCTTCTAAGAGACTATTTGTCTCAATTTCAACCAAACTCTACCCGGATTGACACAAACTTACCCAACATGCATATTGCAACATTAACAAGCATATAAAGGGGATAATGGGGCGATAACTCACATGATGACGGGCCAGGTCATCATATTCTCCCCAACTTAAGAAAACGCTCGTCCTCAAACGGGTCAAGAAACATACCTGGAGACTCAAATAGGTGAGGATATCTGCTCCGGATCTCCTGCTCGACCTCCCAAGTAGCCTCCTCTACGGGCCGACCTCTCCACTACACCTTGACTGAAGCAATCTCCTTGGACCTCAACTTTCGAACCTGTCTGCCCAGATTAGCCACTGGCTCCACATCATAAGATAGATCACCACCAAGCTGAATGGTACTGAAGTCTAATACATGGGACAAATCCCCGATGTACTTCCGGAGCATAGACACATGGAATGCTGGATGAACACTGGACAAACTGGGTGGAAAGGCCAGCTCATATGCCACATCTCCAACCCTCCTGAGTATCTCAAAAGGACCAATGTACCTGGGAATCAGCTTCCCCTTCTTCCTGAACCTCATGAAACCCTTCATGGGTGAAACCTTCAGCAATACTCTATCACCAACCATGAAAGATAACTCTCGAACCCTACGGTCTTCATAACTCTTCTGGTGAGACTCTGCTGTGCGAAGCCTCTCCTGGATCAACTTCACTCTATCCAGAGCATCCTGAACTAACTCAGTCCCTATCAATCTATCCGCACTAGGCTCAAACTATCCCACGGGAGATCTACACCGTCTGCCATACAATGCCTCATACGCGGCCATCTGAATACTCGACCAATAACTATTATTGTAGGCACACTCAGCAAGTGGCAAGAACTCATCTCACGAACCACCAAAGTCACTCACAGATGCTCGCAACATATCCTCCAGGATCTAAATAGTGCGCTCCGACTGCCCGTCTGTTTGAGGGTGAAATGCTGTGCTCAACTCAACCCGCGTACCCATCTCTCTCTGAAATGCTCTCCAAAACTGAGAAGTGAACTGAGTGCCTCTGTCAGATATAATAGACACTGGGACCCCATGCAACCTGACAATCTCCCGAATAAAGATCGCCGCCAACCGCTCCGATGAGTAAGTAGTACAAACTGGGATGAAATGTGCGGACTTGGTCAGCCGATCAACAATCACCCACACAGAATCAAACTTCCTCGAAGTCCGAGGGAGCCCCGTAACAAAATCCATGGTGATCCTCTCCTATTTCCACTCGGGAATGACCATATGCTGAAGAACACCACCCGGTCTCTGATGCTCATACTTGACCTGCTGGCAATTGAGGCACTTGGCTACATGCCTAACAATATCCACCTTCACCTCCTCCACCAGTAGTGCTGTCTCAAGTCTTGGTACATCTTCGCGGCACCTGGGTGAATGGAGTACCGCGAGCTGTGTGCCTCCTTTAGTATCAACTCCCGCAAACCATCTACATTGGGCATGCATATACGGCCATGCATCCTCAGAACACCATCACTGTCGATAGTTACATCCCTAGCATCATTGTGCAGCACTCTGTCCTTAAGGACAAGCAACTGTGGGTCATCATACTGTCGCTCCCCGATGCGATCATATAAAGAAGATCGAGAAACAACATAAGCCAACACTCGACTCGGCTCCGAAATATCCAACCTCACTAGACGATTAGCTAGGGCCTGAAAGTCATAAGAAAATGGCCTCTTCCCAACTGAGATGAAAGCTAGGCTGCCCATACTGACCGCCTTCCGACTCAAAGCATCGGCCACAACATTGGCCTTCCCCGGATGATACAAGATAGTGATGTCATAATCCTTAAGCAACTCCAGCCACCTCCGCTATCTCAAATTAAGGTCCTTCTGTCTGAATAAGTGCTGAAGACTACGATGATCCGTGTACACCTCACATGAGACACCATACAGGTAATGCCTCCAAATCTTCAAAGCGTGAACTATAACTGCTAGCTCCAAATCATGAACATGGTAGTTCTTCTCATGGGGCTTCAACTATAGAGAAGCATAAGCAATGACCATACCCTCTTGCATCAACACATAATTAAATGGCAACTCCTGAGGCATCGCAATACACAATATAAGGATCTGAAGCTGACGGCAGTATCAAGACTGGTGCTGAGGTCAGTGTCGTCTTGAGCTTCTAAAAGCTCTCCCCGCACTCCTCAGACCATATGAAAGGAACACCCTTCTAAGTCAATCTGTCAAGAGTGAAGCAATAGAAGAGAATCCCTGAACGAATTGGTGATAATACCCTACCAATCCTAGAAAGCTACGGATCTCAGTAACTGAGGTTGGTCTGGGCCAACTCTACACTGCCTCTATCTTCCTTGGATCTACCTGAATACCATCACGGGACACCACGTGTCCTAAGAATGCCACGTAGTCAATACACATTCTCATAGATCCATCCTTCTTCTTAACAAACAAGACCGGTGCACCCCACGGCGACACACTCGGCCGAATGAACCCCTTATCTAGGAGTTCCTAGAGTTGCTCCTTCAATTCCTTCAACTCAGCTGGTGCCATCCGATACGGAGGAATAGAAATAGGCTGAGTGCCTGGCACCAAATCGATACCAAAATCAATATTCCTATCCGGCGGCATGCCCGACAGGTCTGAGGGAAACACATCAGGAAACTCCCGCACAATGGGAACAAAATCAATACTGGGAGTCTAAGCCTCGACCTCCCGCACAAATACCAAATAAGAGAGACATCCCTTCCCAACCATTCGTTGGACCTTGAGGAAAGATATTACCCTGCTGGGTACATAATCAGTCGTGCCTCGACACTCGATCCTCTGAATGCCCGGCATAGCCAAAGTGACTGTCTTAGCATGACAGTCCGGAATAGCATGACATGGAGATAACCAGTCCATGCCCAATATAACATCAAAATCAATCATGCTGAGGAGCAAAAGGTCTACTCGGGTCTCTAGACCCCCAATAGTGACCAGACAGGACCGGTATACATGGTCCACAACAATAGTATCCCCTATCGGGGTAGATAAATGCACTGGTAGCTCAAGAAACCCTCGGGTCATGCCCAAATGAGGAGCAAAATATGTAGACACATAAGAATAAGTAGAACTAGGATCGAACAACACTGAGGCATCTCTGTGGCTGACTGAAATAATACCTGTGATAACTACATCAGAAGCAACGGCCTCAGATCGGCCCCGAAGAGCATAACATCTAGCCTGTCCACTTGATCGGCCTCCCCCTCGAGGGCGATACCTAGCTGACTGACCCTCACCCCTAGCTGTCGGCGCGAGTGCTGAAGTAGAAGGGGTGGGTGCTGAAGTAGAAGGACCAGATGACGAGGGCTGCCCCCTCTGCTGATAAGACCTGGAAACAAGACGGGGACACTCTCTTCGGTGGTGCCCAAACTCTCCGCACTCGTAGCAACTACCCAATGCTGGGGGTTGAGACTGATAACGGCCCCTGGCACTGGAGTGGCCAGCTGATGAACTAGGTCGAGAAGAACCCTAGGCAGATGGGGCCTGAGAAGAACTCTGAGCTGGCATAGCGATGAGAAATGGCTGGCTTTGATGCGAACTCTGATAACCCTGGCTAGAAGACCACCTACGGCGATCTGAGCGGCCCGACTGCGAAGATCTGAAAGAGCAACCTTGGCTCTGTTGACTGTGGCCTCTGGTCTGAGTGCCACTGGAACTAGCTGAACCTCGAGGCCTCTTGGCCTCCCTCTCATCCCTCTCTCTGCGACGATCTGTCTCTATGTCGCAAGCGATATCCACAACATCCTCAAATGTACGGCTCAAAACCCTCTCTCGAGTCATCAGAATACAAATGGGATAAATGAGGCCGTCCACAAAGCGCCTAATCATCTCTCTGTCGGTAGGAACCAACCATGGTGCATATCTTGACAACTCTGTAAATCTGATCTCATACTCCGACACTGCCATGTCCCCCTGACGGAGACCCTCAAACTGCCTACGTATCTCCTCTCTTTGAGATCGAGGCTCCCATTTCTCCAAGAACATAGTGGAGAACTCCGGCCATGATAGTGGTGTCACACCTCCCTTTTTACTACCCCGAACATGCGTAAGGTGTATAAATAAGCTTGTAGGGCAAGGATACACCACTGGACTCCAAGATCCTTGCCGTACAGAGCATCCGATGGCACTTGTCCAGAAAACCTTAGGCGTCCTCGTCCGGAGCACCAGTGAACACTGGAGGAGATAACCTAGTGAACCTCTCGAGACGACGCTGCTCATCGTCCGTCATAGATGGGACCTTGTCCCCCTGAATCTGATCTGCTGGCTGAACTGGCACCACAAGCTGAACTGGAGAAGCCTCTGGTGTCTGCAAGCCCTGCACTGCTGGCTCTGGAGTGCGTGCTGTGGGGGTCTGATGACCACCCCCGATCCCTGATGTAGCTACTATGGCAGTAACTGAAACCGCATGTGCCAGGCCAGTGCAAACTACTAGTATCTAAGGCAAGGTCTCATGTAGACCCGGAATAACAATGGGCACAGCTGGTGCCTGAACTGGCGCTGCTGGAGCCTCAACAACTGGAGGTTGTGGGTCAGATGGTACTGCATCAGCTACCCTACCTCCGCCACGACCACGGCCGCATCCACGGCCTCTAGCAGGTGGTTGTAGTGGTCGTCCACCTCGTCCGGAAGCTTGAGTTCTCGCCATATGCGAGAGAATAGAGTGTCAAAGTTCAGTTCAAGTCAAAAGTAATAACACGACAAGAATTCCAAGAATTGAAACTTTCCTAAAAGGTTTGCAGCCTCCCGAGGATAAGTACAGGCGTCTCCGTACCGATCCACGAGACTCTACTAAACTGGCTCATGACTCGCGAGACCTGTTAACCTTGGCTATGATACCAACTTGTCACGATCCAAACCCTGGTCGTGATGGCGCCCAACACAACGCTAGGCAAGCCCGACCATATTATCTTTTAAACCAGCCAATTATTAATTCCAATTAATCAAGTTAAACTTAAACAGCAAGTGTTCATATCAAAAGGATAAACGTGATAGTAGAAGTATACAAAATACGGTCCCAACCAAATCGTGGTGTCACAAGTCTGAGCCTCTACAGAATAAACATCCTATACAAACAAGTCTAAGCATAATGAAAGAAACAAAGTGATAAGGAAGGAGAAAACAGGTTCTGCGGACGCCGGCAGCTACCTCGTAGTCCCCGTAAAAGTAGATATGAGCAAGCAGCTACAACAACTCAACTGCTCTCGGGCACCTGTGAATCTGCACAAAAAGTGCAGGGGAGTGGGGTGAGTATATTTCAACTCAGTGAGTAATAATAATAAACAATAACTGAAAATAAGAACTCCTGTACTATCACTAAACAGTTCTAAGGCAAACCCCCACAGGTACGTCATCACTACAGTGAGTACTCTGATCTCCAGTCCACATCTATCTCAACAAGGTCCCATACTGACCAAATCCTCACTCGTACCACTACGGTGTTCAGCCATCTCAATGTATGAAGATATATACATATGTCTATAATGTATAAGTATTTAAGTATGTATAAGGATATGAATAAGTATAATGTTGCGGCGTGCAGCCCGCTCCAATACATATATCGCTGCGGCGCGCAGCCCGCTCCATTTAACGTCAACGGTGCTCACTGGGGGTGTATACAGATTTCGGAGGGGCTCCCTAGGCCCAAGCGCTATGATGCTGCGGCGTGCAGCCCGATCCACACATATATTACTGCGGCGTGCAGTCCGATCCAATATATATATATATACATATATAACTATACTGCTGCGGCGTGCAGCCCGATCCCATAATATACTCCAGCGCTCACTGAGAATGTGTGCAGACGCAGACTCCGAAGGGGCTCCTACAGCTCAAGCATAATAATACTGCGGCGTGCAGTCTGATCCATATGTATATATTACTGCGGCGTGTAGTCCGATCCAATATATATACTCGCCGCGGCATGCAACCCGATCCTATATATATATATATATATATATATATATATATATATATATATATATATATATATATATATATATATATATGATACCTCATAATTGGTCCTCGACCCTGTCCCAATTAGTATAGGATTGGCCTTTCAGGCCCACTCAGCTAAGTCAGGGAATTTCCACCCTAAGAAATCTATCTCTCACAGTACACATCTAGTACTGGCTCTTAATATGCTATTCAGCTAGTTTTATGGCTGAGTGAAGTTTCCAACATGATATAGGGGTCGCCTAGCTCTACAGGTCCCCTAATGCTCTACATATCTGCACAAGGCCCCAAACATGGCTATTAGCCCAATTGCACAGTTATAATCTCATTATCAGTCATAATACACAATACGCTATATATATGATACCTCATAATGGGTCCTCGACCCTGTCCCAATTAGTATAGGATTGGCCTTTCAGGCCCACTCAGCTAAGTCAGGGAATTTCCACCCTAAGAAATCTATCTCTCACAGTACACATCTAGTACTGGCTCTTAATATGCTATTCAGCTAGTTTTATGGCTGAGTGAAGTTTCCAACATGATATAGGGGTCGCCTAGCTCTACAGGTCCCCTAATGCTCTACATATCTGCACAAGGGCCCAAACATGGCTATTAGCCCAATTGCACAGTTATAATCTCATTATCAGTCATAATACACAATACGCTATATATATGATACCTCATAATGGTCCTCGACCCTATCCCAATTAGTATAGGATTGGCCTTTCAGGCCCACTCAGCTAAGTCAGGGAATTTCCACCCTAAGAAATCTATCTCTCACAGTACACATCTAGTACTGGCTTTTAATATGGTATTCAGCTAGTTTTATGGCTGAGTGAAGTTTCCAACATGATATAGGGGTCGCCTAGCTCTACAGGTCCCCTAATGCTCTACATATCTGCACAAGGCCCCAAACATGACTATTAGCCCAATTGCACAGTTATAATCTCATTATCAGCCATAATACACAATACGCTATTAGCCGGGAAGGACCAAGTCCAACTCCCCAATCATAATGTCCACTACGCCCGCCACAAGATGCATGTCTCATTTCAACATAGCATTGTGAAGTGCTAGTACGGGGTTTCAAACCCTCAGTACATTATTTACTATCACCACTCACCTGGATCCGGTAGAAACCTCAGCTCGCTTTGTGCTTGCCTCGCAAATCAATCTCCTCAGATGCCAAATCTGCTCAAATTCAATGAGAAAACATCAATATATGCTAATAACACACAACCCATTCGAAATAACTCAAATTGCACCAAAACCCACAAAGTTGTCAAAACCGGACTTTTGGTACGCTTCTCGAAAAATTACAAAAGTTACATATTCGGAATCCTCGTCTGAATATGAGTCTATGCATATAAAGTTTTCTAAAATCGGACTACGTTTGCCCATTCAAATCGATATTTTACCAAAGCCCTGGCTTAGGCTAAATTTCCCCATAATTTCTTCCAATTTTCAGTAAAATAGAGGAGGATTTCAAGATAAAACACGTAAATGAACCATAAACCTCACCTCCGATGAACTCCTCCCGTCCAAATTACCCAATTCACCTCTTAAAACCGAGCCCTAACGTTTTATGACTTATGAAATTTTACCCCTTCTGATATTCTTATCACATACGCGATTTCCGCTTCTGCGGCTCTGAACTCGCACCTGCGAGTCCGCTTCTGCGGTCAAACGGCCGCTTCTGCGATTCCATACCAAGCCGCCTAGTTCCGCTTCTACGGTCCAGGTCTCGCACCTACGAGACCGCATAAGTGGACTGGGCTCCGCTTCTGCAAAGCTCCCTGGCCTGGCCTCCTCCACTCCTGCGATCTTGGGATCGCTTCTGCTAGCCCGCCCCTGCGCATCCTGGGCCACTTCTGCGGAACTTCCTAGATTAGCCCAAAACTCGCTCCTGCGAGATAAATTCCGCACCTACGCTTCCGCTTATGCTGTCCCCCACCCGCAGAAGCGAAAATACCAGAAGCCAAAATATCCAGACCTGTAAAATCCCTAAAATTCCTCCGTTAAACGTCCCGAAACCACCCCGGGTCCCCCGGGACCCCAACGAAAGCCACAAACATACTCCATAGCACCATACGAACTTGCTCCAATGATAAAAACACATACTCTAACACGGAAAAACATTGAATTCAAGCAATTCAAGACTAAGCTTCCATTCAAACTTCCGCAACCGACATTCGATCAAAAACCCGACCAAACGACCTCCAAATGACCTGAAATTTTGCAGACACATCCAAAATCACCTAACGGAGCTACTGCAAATGTCAAAATTCCATTTTGACTCCCGGATCAAAATCTCAAATATCGATAGGATATCGCCAAAATTCAACTTTAGCCAATTCAAGTCTAAAACTACACCGGACCTCCAAATTCACTTCCGGTCGCTCTCCTAGCTCATAAATGACCTCCCGGAGCTGACCGAATCATCAGAATTCGATTCCGAGCCCTCTAACTCACAAGTCAACATCTAGTTGACTTTTCTCAACTATTCCTTCTTCTAAGAGACTATTTATCTCAATTTCAACCAAACTTAACCTGGATTGACTCAAACTTACCCAACATGCATATTGCAACACTAACAAGTATATAACAGGGATAACGGGGCGATAACTCACATGATGACGGGCCAGGTCATCACACCTTAATTGATGAAAAGCGAATGGCTGTGGCTGTCACACCTCTTTTTTACGCACATACCCGCAAGGGCGCGATATATAAAAAAGAGTTTTTCCAATTAAAGGACAACCAAAACGGGGTTCATTTATTGAGAGATTCGGAGTCGCCACTTGGGAGATTTATGGTGTCCCAAGTCACCGGTTTGAAACCCGATTTGAGGAAAGGTTTGACTCTATTTAATGGTTCGCGAACCAGAAATCCGGATAAGGAATTTAGTTAACCCGGGAGAAGGTGTTAGGCATTCTCGAATTCCGTGGTTCTAGCACAGTCGCTTAACTGTCATATTCAGCTTATTTATCTGATTTTTTACAGTTATGCACTTAATGCAAATTAATATCCCTTTACCGCTTTATTACTATTATTATTTACGAAAGAGAATGTTGCCTAAAATATATGTTTCGAATCACGTCACATGAAATGCACCCGGATCCTCGACACATTCTTATTCAACATTTTTGGGATTTGGATTTGGGCCGCATGAAATGCACACCCGTATTTAAGAAGGTAAAGTTATTAAAATACGCGCCTAAAGCGATTACTTATTTACACTTTTGAGAAGGCCATGATATTCGCTAAGAAACGGCACATCTCGAAATCTAAGTATTTTATATATACATTTATGAGGGCCCCGCGATTTGTATCACTTGTTAGGCGAGGCACACCTCTAATTCTAACTTGGAGCAAACTACGTCCCGCTATATTTATTTAAGAGTTGATTCAAGATTATTTAAAACATGTTACAAGACACACTACATGAAATGTGCCTGTGGTTCCTGACACGCTTTATTTAACCTTGTTCAAAATTAGAGTCGGGTCACATGAAATGCACACCCGTTTTAAGAAAGTAGAAAAAGGATAAAACCCACACTTAAAGTGACTAGCAAATTACTATTTTTGCGAAGGGCCATGAAATCAGCTACACGGCTCGTTCCAAAATTCTAATCATTTGAATATATATACCTTTACGAGGGCATCATGATGCATACTTTATTTAGCGGGGCTCGCCTCATTTATTTAAGGTCAATCCTAACACGACTTATGGTTTTCTATTTAATTGGTCTCCAATAATAAACAAAGGTCCTTTAGAAACCTATCATTCCAATTTACCATGAAATAAACCACAAAGTCATGTAGGACACTATGCTGGAGAGTGAGGATGCAGTAAAAGATGCATTGGCTATTGACTGTACATTTCCACATGATAAAATTGGTCACTGCTGCCCTATTCTCTCCTATTTAAAATCAACCAAGTGGTATCCAAGATCTAATAGTTGTAACCTAGTTTAATAGTCCAGACCTCATCACAGTTCGAACTAAACATTAGTTTCATCTAATGAATATACAGCTTCATCATTATTATGTACAAAAGGAAGTAAGAAAACTAAAACAGAAAAAAAAAAGACTGCAACAGCATGGCTTTGAACAGCTTTCAATTCATTTCCATAAGCTTTAAGGTTTACAAAAATGTGTACCTGGATGATAACAATAGAAGAAAAAGGAACCGTCAGCAATAGTAACAACAGTGGCACCAGCAGTAGCAAGACAACACCAGACCAGTCTTAAGCAAACAATAAAGTCGACTTCCTCCAGAATGCTCTTTCGAATGACAAATCAGAAGCAATTGCAAAGAACCAAATAGCCATAAACAACACCCAACAGACCCTAAGGAGCTTGAACTTAAACCAGAGAAGGGCTAGTAGTTATCTGAATCAACTAGCCACTTGAATTAAATCAAAAGGGCCTACTGGAGCAATGTGACCCAATGTGTTCTAGGCTTTAATCTCAGAGACTGATTTCCACAAGATTAACTCTCAAAAGATCTCTCACAAAGACGCTTTTTGGATCTCTCAAGCTAATCATTCTTAAAGCTTTCTTCACTCTCTTTTACAATGTGAATCTATGTTTCCTTTCCCTCTCTATCACAGGAAATGTTTTTCTTTTCTTCTTTACCTCTTGCGTATGTTTCAATGCCAGAATGCTCTTCTTAAAAGAACTCTCACTCTAATGTCTGCTGCCTCAGAAAAAGGATCCCCTGCTCTATTTTTTAACCCTATATTTATAGCTGAAAAATGAAACCCTAAAGACACTATAATCAGAAAAACAACCCTGCCCATCCTTTTCTCTGCCCAGCATATTATATTCTCTGTTTAGCCACTAAAACATGTCCGAGTATGGGATTTACCTAATTAAACTATTGCCTGCAACAACCATGCCCTGCTGCAGCAGGTTCCACTAATCCCTTTTATGGGCAGGGCATTTTTGAATCCTAAAATGTGCTAATTCTGATTAATCACTGATGCTAACAGCCACATCAGATTCAGGACTCAACTTAAAGTCACAAATAGTTCAAGCACTTAGCTTGGTAATGATTTCGGATCAAATCAACAACATTAATCACTATCCAGTGTTTTAACAGGAAAATTCGTATAACTAAGCGACGACATTTACTTAATTGATCCCAACACATACAATCAAGAACAAGCGAACGCCAAATAAGTCGGTGATTCATGGTTTATGGGCAGACTTAGGGGATATCAGATTTTAGTTAACGACGCTAATCAAATTTGACACATAAGATGGTCACAACAACTAACAACTGATTAAAAATGAGTAAGAAAAGAAATTGACCAAATAAAGGGTCCGGGGATAGAGAGAAAGAACGCTAGAAAATTTATAAACAAACATGAACCAAACAACACACAGAGAAATCAATGCGGAGCAAAGAAAGAGGAGAAATACCTCTGAAATCAACAAAGGCCCAGGCTTGACCTCAGACTTGAATCGTTGAAGCCAAATGGGCCTTAATCGGGGTGTTCTCGGTCGAGAACACCTAGATTAAGGTCCATTAGACCTCAACCTCCTATCAATTTCGGATGAAGACCCCATTTTGGATTTTTAGGGTTTATGTGGCCGTTTTTGGGGATCGACCAGTTCTGGCAAGATTCGAGCCGAACCAGGGCTAGTAGGGGTATGAGGGAGGTCATGGGAGGGCTTGGGGTGAGTTTGGGGTGGTTTGGGACAGAATTTCAAATCCCGGCGACCTTCGATCCAATATTCGACGCGTTTGAGACAGATTCGAGACCAACGAAGTCCGGACTCGAGGAGAGGGAGGTGAGGAGAAGGGCTGGTGTAAATTTGGGGTGGTTTGGCCTACCAGAACCGCCATGAGGCGATTTCCGGCAGGCGGCGCACGGTGGTGGACGGCGGAGGCGTAGTTCGTCTCTAAGAGAGACGCTGAAGGTGAGGGGAGTCCGGCTTAGGGGGGCTGGGTAAGGGATTTGGCATATTAAAATGAATGGATTAATCCTAGCCGTTCGATCTGATGAGATCAATGACTTGGATCAATTCATTAATGGAAACGACGTCGCTTCAGTTAGTTTAGGACCGGACCGGTCTTTGGGGTGAAATGAGTCGGGTATAACAGAGTGATTGAGGCCGTTGGATCAATTGAAATGGACGGATCCGATTAAAGGTGAACCGGACTGGGTTTGGGGTAACTCGATTGGGCCTGGTTTTGGACCAGGTTTTGGCCCAAATCTAATTTCCTTATCTTTTTATTTCCTAAAACTAGACTCTATATTGTGTTTTATATATATATATATATATATATATATATATATATATATATATATATATATATATATATATATATATATATATAGTCAGATTAACTTGTAACACATACAATTAATTTTTACTAACAATTAACATAATTAAATACCAAATCCTACAATTGTACATTAAATGACAAGAAATGCGAAAAATACCCCTTTTTTTATGATTTTTTCATTTTTGTACAAATAAACTTAACTATTTCCAAGTACGGAACTAATCCTAAAAATATAAATGCAACATATTTTGTATATATATTTTTTTTATTAATTTAAACAAGTAGACATGGGCACACAAATGCAAACAACAAGAAAAAGAACATGTAATCCCCAAATATTGCAAACAAACACAAAAACTCTTTTATTTTTGACATTTTGGGAGTAATTCTCGTATAGGGCAAAAATCACGTGCTCACAATTGCCCCTCTTTGCGCGGAAACATGAAGAGTTTTCGTGCGAAGATAAGTGAGTGGATACGAGCATTTTTTGCCCGCTTAAGCACTCCGTACGAAGCATTTTTTTGGAAAAGTTTAACCGAACCTTGCTTCAAAAGGTCTCCTACATATCCCTGGCTAAAAGGGAATCAGGTCAATATAGTTCAGGAAGTTTTGGTAGCTGGGACTACCATGACTGCTGTGATCTTGCTGTTACTGCTGTTGTTGCTGTTGCTGCTGTTGCCACTGCTTAACCGATCTCCTTATTACACCGTGCTAAACAAAAAATAAGAAGCTAGACTAAGTTACAGTATTGCAAATTCTTATCTATCTTTTCAACTTGATCTTGTCATGTTCCTTGCCATCCTGCTGGCTCTGATGTTTCTTCGCATGCTTCTTCGACAATTGTTATTTTGGCCTATCTTGATTGCCGAACTCCGACCATTGGTCCCTTCTTTGTAATCTTCGAACTATTCTCCTTCGAAGTCTGAACCTATCTTTCTGATCCTTGTTGCCTTCCTTTTGATTATGAACTTGGATTCACGCTGGGGATTTCCGTTGCACTCAACCGCTTTCCTCAAACAAATTCAAAATAAATCGTCACTCCATTCTTCAGGCGGGCTCCCTGACTTCAACTACAACTTTAAAACTAAATCGCCACTTCGTTCTTCAGGCGGACTCCCTGACTTCAACTACAACTTCAAAACTAAATCGCCACTCCATTCTTCAGGCGGGCTCCCTGACTCCAACTACAACTTAGAAATAAATCGCCACTCCATTCTTCAGGCGGGCTCCCTGACTTCAACTACAACTTCAAAACAAAATCGCCGCTCCATTCTTCAGGCAGGCTCCCTGACTTCAACTACGACTTCCAAATAAATCACCACTCCATTCTTCAGGTGGGCTCCCCGACTTCAACTACAACTTCAAAATAAATCGCCACTCCATTCTTCAAGCGGGCTCCCTGACTTCAACTACAACTTCAAAATAAAATTGCCACTCCATTCTTCAGGCGGGCTCCCTGACTTCAACTACAACTTTAAAATAAATCGCCACTCCATTCTTCGGGCGGGCTCCCTGACTTCAACTACAACTTCAAAATAAATCGCCACTCCATTCTTCAGGCGGGCTCCCCGACTTCAACTACAACTTCAAAATAAAATCGCCACTCCATTTCCGTTGCACTCAACCGCCTTCCTCAAACAAATTCAAAATAAACCGTCACTCCATTCTTCAGGCGGGCTCCCCGACTTCAACAACAACTTTAAAAATAAATCGCCACTCCATTCTTCAGGCGGGCACCCTGACTTCAACAACAACTTTAAAAATAAATTGCCACTCCATTCTTCTGAATTACCTTGTCTTGGAATTTCTTTCCCACGGGGTCATGTTACTTTCCTTTGGCTGCTGGAGATATCTTCGGAACTATTTACTCACCTGCTGGGGATGATGCTGCTGGGGAAGTACTCTTTGTTTCCTCTTTTCTATTTCTTTCACCCTTCGTTCTCTCTCGGACTCGCCGGGGGTTGAAATGTCATTAGCTGGCGGGGGACCCCTTTTCCTTTTCCTTCTTCCCGGACCTCCTCCGGGACTCACGCTTTTGCTTCCTTGAAGAACTTATGGGATATAATGCTGTTGGGGGAATCTTGGTGTTGGTGTTTCATTTTCCAACAACTGTTGGGGATGATACCAGGCTCAAAGATCACCCTCTCGTGTTGTCTGGCCTCTCTCAACACTATTCTGCTCGGAACTGGCATTCCCCGAAATCTCGTGTTGTTTTCTATCCTTATCCACCGGGTATTTTGCTTTCAAGAAAATTTTTGCAATCGGAGAAAATTTTCTGCCCCAGTTTGATGACCTTCTACGTGGCATGCTTTTCCGCCGACGAACCCTCTTTTCCTGCTTTAAATCAAAGAAAAATTGTTAGTTTCAAAATGCAGCGAGTGGTCGTGCCACTCTTGTTGGGGCAGTTTCCCTTTTCTCTTTCAGCTGTTTGGCCCCCCTCGAACTTTTGGGGACGACGTTGACACTTGCTGGTGGTGATGCCCTTTCCACAGATGGCCTCTCATCTTTTTCTTTTTTTCCAAACTTCAGTTTGGTCCGACCCTTTTAGTCGATGATCTGTTGTGAGAAATCGCCTTCCGGATGTGTGATATGTATCCATCGTATTCCACAATTCTTGTGAACCTTCCAATCAACATGTCGTTCCAATCTTAATATCGGAACGACTTTTGCCTTATGGCCTCGTTCCACGCCTATTCATCTTCATTGTGCCGCTTCAGGAGACTTGGTAGTAAGCTTTGAAAAGTCAATTTTCGAAAACAAAAGAAGAGAAAAATGATAGATAAAGAATGCTGACCGCGAATGACAAAAGAAAGGGAAAACTTTTCTGAACTCAAAACTGGGAAAAACTTATCTGAATATGTAACCGATCCAATGGTTATGCCGCGCCTTTGAGATTAATCTACCCAGTCTATTTATGTCAATCACTTTCTGATGGCCGCGTTTTGCCAGAAGCCAACGAATGTCCCAACCATGACTCAGGCCGACACCTTGTAACCATCTCGCCTTGTCACCTCATAGTGCCCTTCAAAGGGTTTTCACTAATGAGATTCTCTCATTTCTCTCGACCTCCCTTCGCCTTAGGGTGCCTGTGAAGGTTTTCACCGTAAGACTCTCTCATTTTATTTCTCTTAGCTTTCTTCGCCTTAAGGTGCCCGCGAGGGTTTTCACCGCTAAGACTCTCTCATTTTTGCTTTCTCTCCAGGCTGGGGTATTATCCACGGAACTCCCTCTGAATGGCTATCCAATTTTTAGCTTGTGCATCCTGGACTCAGTCGAGGATCGGAGTGTCCTTCTTGGCTTTCATTTGCGTGACTTGGCATTTCTCAAACACTGATCGAGAGGTCTTTTTGGTTATTAATGCGGTGTCAGTGTACGAGGCTAGAGAAAAGAGGTATAGCCTCAACGGTTAGCTCATTACAACTTTCGGAATTCACATCATCTTTTCAAATGAAACGATGACTTCTGCCCCAGTTTTGTTGCTTGGGGAATCTTTGATTTTTATTTTATTATGATCGATCCGTGTGGCGCCTATGTATCCTTCTTGAGGAATCAGGTCGAACGTAGTTCACTTTCTTGTGTCTTTTCTTTGTTTCTTTTCTATTTTGTTACACATCTTCCTTGATGATTCCGAAAGAGGGTATATGAAAGAATAATTAAGGCTCAAAGGGGAAACAAGGGTTAAAGTGTTTGGGTAGTAGAAAAATTGCCTCTGTCATTTCATTCTCCGAAAAATGCCAAATACACACAAACGAAACCAAACGTTGACAAACTACATTAAAGAATTACACATAATATCTCTTGACTGCATTGGAATTGATAGCCATATCAGTGCATCTTCCCTCAATATCAGTTAGACATAGCGCGCCGTTGGATAATACCCTAGTCACAACAAATGGTCCCCGCCAATTTGGAGCGAACTTGCCTTTCGCTTCGGCCTGATGTGGTAGAATTCTCTTCCGCACATGTTGTCCCACCTCGAATTTCCGGGGACGTACCTTCTTGTTGTATGCTCTCGCCATTCTCTTTTGATACAATTGGCCGTGACATACTGCTGTCAATCTCTTTTCATCGATCAAGCTCAATTGCTCTAATCGGGTTTTGACCCATTCGTCGTCATCAATCTCAGCTTCAGCGACAATTCGGAGGGATGGGATTTCAACTTCTGCTGGTATTTCTGCTTCAGTCCCGTACACCAACAAGTAAGGAGTTGCACCTACCGAAGTCCGGACGGTAGTGCGATAACCTAACAGTGCGAATGGTAACTTTTCATGCCATTGCCTAGACCCTTCTACCATCTTCCTCAATATCTTCTTTATATTCTTGTTTGTCGCCTCAACCACACCATTTGCTTTGGGACGGTATGGTGTGGAATTTCGGTGTGTAATCTTGAACTGTTGACATACCTCCTTCATCAATCCCCTATTAAGATTGGCACCGTTATCCGTGATGATTATCTTTGGAATTCCAAACCTGCAGATGATGTGGGAATGTACGAAGTCCACCACCGCCTTCTTGGTCACTAATTTGAAGGTTTTGGCCTCCACCCACTTGGTAAAATAATCGATCGTTACCATAATGAACCTATGACCATTGGAAGCCGCAGGTTCTATAGGTCCAATAACATCCATACCCCATGCAACAAACGGCCATGGTGCTGACATTGTATGCAACTCGGTTGGCGGAGAATGAATGAAATCTCCGTGTATCTGACACTTATGGCATCTTCGCACGAAACTTATACAATCACGCTCCATAGTGAGCCAGTAATATCCTGCTCGAAGAATCTTCTTTGCCAATACGTATCCGCTCATGTGTGGTCCACACACTCCCGAGTGTATATCTGTCATCACTGTTGTGGCTTGACTTGCATCTATACATCTCAACAATCCCAAATCCGGGGTTCTTTTGTACAACACCCCTCCACTAAGGAAAAATCCGTTCGCCAACCGCCGAATAGCTCGCTTTTGATCTCCAGTTGCTTGCTCTGGGTATATTCCTAACCTGAGGTATTCCTTGACATCATGAAACCATGGCTCGCCATCCATCTCTTCCTCTATCATATTGCAATAAGCATGTTGATTCCGGACCTGAATATGTAACGGATCGACACGAACCTTGTCCGGGTGATGTAGCATTGATGCCAAAGTAGCTAGAGCATCGGCAACCTCATTATGCATCCTTGGGATATGCCCGAATTCTACTGATCGGAAACGCTTGGTCAGATCATGCAAACATTGACGATACGGGATAAGCTTCAAATCTCTGGTTTCCCATTCTCCCTGAAACTGATGTACTAGAAGGTCCGAGTCTCCCCAGACCAAGACGTCCTGTACATCCATGTCTACCGCTAATCGTAACCCTAATATGCATGCCTCGTACTCAGCCATATTGTTGGTACAATGAAAACGCAAGTTGAGCAGTAACAGGATAATGATGTCCCATTTCAGAGATAAGCACAACCCCTATTCCGACTCCTTTTGCGTTTGCCGCTCCGTCGAAGAAAAGCTTCCACCCTGGATCCTCGGTTAACTCCAACCCATCAATTTGCAATACTTCTTCGTCTGGAAAATACGTCCTCAAAGGTTCATATTCGTCATCAACAGGATTCTCGGCTAAGTGATCGGCTAGGGCTTGAGCTTTCATAGCCGTCCTTGTCACGTATATGATGTCGAACTCTGTAAGTAATATTTGCCATTTTGCTAACCTCCCTGTAGGCATAGGTTTCTGGAAAATATACTTCAACGAATCCAAACGCGAAATGAGGTAAGTGGTGTAAGAAGACAAATAATGTTTCAGCTTTTGGGCTACCCAAGTCAAAGCACAGCAGGTCTTTTCCAAATGAGTGTATTTAACCTCGTGGACCGTGAATTTCTTATTGAGATAGTAAATGGCCCGTTCCTTCCTGCCAGTAAGATCATGCTACCCCAGTATGCAGCCGAACGAATTCTCCAAGACCGTCAGATAAAGAATCAGGGGTCTACCCGGTTCAGGCGGAACTAGTTCGGGTGGGTTTGACAGATACCCTTTGATTTGGTCAAACGCTTCCTGACATTCTGTGGTCCATTCTATCGCAGCGTCTTTCTTCAACAGACGGAATATGGGCTCACAGGTTGCTGTAAGCTGAGCAATAAACCTACCGATGTAATTTAACCTTCCCAACAAACTCATTACCTCTGTTTTATTCCTTGGCGGGGGTAACTCCTGGATGGACTTGATTTTGGATGGGTCCAACTCAATGCCCCGTCGGCTGACGATGAATCCTAGCAACTTTCCTGATGGAACTCCGAATGCGCATTTGGCCGGATTGAGCTTGATATCATATCTTCGAAGTCTTTGAAAGAACTTCCCGAGGTCGGCAACGTGGTCTTCTTGACGTCTAGATTTTATGATCACATCATCCACGTACACTTCAATTTCCTTGTGTATCATGTCATGGAATACCGTAGTCATCGCCCTCATGTATGTTGCCCCTGCGTTCTTCAAACCGAACGGCATCACCCGGTAGTAATAAGTCCCCCATGGTGTGATGAAATCCATCTTTTCTGCGTCCTCTTCATCCATCAAGATCCGATGATATCCCGCGTAGCAGTCCACAAAGGATCCAATTTCACATCCGGTGCAATTATCAATCAGGATATGGATATTGGGAATTGGGAAATTATCCTTAGGGCTCGCCTTGTTGAGATTGCGGTAGTCCACGCATACTCTGATCTTTCCGTCTTTCTTTGGCACCGGTACTATGTTAGCCAACCATTCAGGGTATCGAGTGACACGAATGACTTTCGCCTGCAACTGCTTGGTTACTTCCTCCTTGATCTTTACACTCATTTCCGTCTTGAATTTCCGCAGTTTTTGCTTGACGGGAGGACATGTCGGGTCAGTGTGTAATTTGTGAACCACTAGATCAGTGCTGAGTCCTGGCATGTCGTCGTACGACCATGCAAAAATGTCTTTAAACTTCATGAGAGTTTTGATCAACTCTTCTCTCAAGTTGGGTTCAATATGGACACTTATTCTGGTTTCTTTGACGTCATCTGTGTCCCCCAGATTAACAGCCTCAGAGTATCATTTAAATTTGGTTTGGGTTTTTCCTCGAAGTGACTTAATTCTTCACCGATTTCTTCTATGGCTTCATCATCGCCGTATTCCGATTCACTCTCGTCACCTCTTATTTCATGCGTTATTATTTCCAAACCAGATTGACTTTCTAGACTAGGTTGATTAATCTTTAAGCACGCCATATCATTAAGATCAAGTTGAAAGAAAGCTGCTCAGAAAAGTAAAAAGAAGGAAAATAAACAAAATTAGACACGAAGGGAACAAAATTTCATTAATGGGAACAGTACAAGGAAAAACAAGCTTGCAAACTCAAATCAAAATGAACTAAAACAAACGGATTTTACTCCGGGGACAACCCCAACACAAAATTTCGAAAGAAAACAATCCAAAACAAACTACCAAGACTCCTTCCGGACGGGGAGAGGAGTAGCCTTCCAGTTATTCAATTTTGCTTTTGATCCCACAAATTGTATCTCGGCATGGCTGGATCCTTCGCCATCCTCGAGCATGCATACATCTTCGAATAGGTCCTTGAATTTTCTTAAGAACTTTTCGTCTGGCCTAACCATAGGACTGGGAATCTTTGTCGTCGGATGTCCTCTTACTCCAGACCTGACAAAAGATCGCGAAAGGCGCGGAACAGGCTTCGGGAGCACCCATGTCTTCTGCTTATTCCTCTTGGCTCACTGGATGTCCTCTGATGTTGGCTTGAATCCCAAGCCAAAGGTTCCCACATTTTCGACCACAGATACCGGTTGTATGATTCCTTGCAGAGATGCACCTAAACTTTTGCCGGGTATGAAAACGTTTCTCAACATTTCATGAGCCACCATGACGTTTGCAGTAATTATTCTGTCATTGGGAACGCATTCCCCTTCTGGAACTCGGTGGGCGGATACCACATCGCAGATCTGGTATACCCATGGCCCAACATCTTCTTCCGTCTCAACAAAGGGGACGATGGTGCCCGGTTGTAGATCATTCTCTCCATGGACGACGATCTCCTGTTGGTCCCACTCAAACTTGACTAGTTGGTGTAGGCTGGATGGAACTGCTTTTGTGGCATGGATCCACGGTCGCCCTATCAGAAGGTTATATGACACTACCATGTCCAGCACCTAGAATTCCGTGGTGAACTCCACTGGTCTGATTGTCAAGATTAACATTATGTCCCCGACCGACACCTTGCCTCCTCCATCAAACCCTCGGACACATATGCTGTTCTTGCGTATCCTGCCGATATCCACTTTCAACTTGTTTAGTGTAGAGAGAGGACAAATGTTCGCACTGGACCCATTGTCGACTAGGACTTTGGTAACCACCGACTCCTCACATTTTACCGTAAGATATAAAGCCTTGTTGTGCTCGGTGCCTTCCTCAGGCAACTCATCATCGGTGAAGGTGATCCGGTTCACTTCGAAGATCCTATTGGTGATCTTTTCCAAATGACTCACGGAGATTTTATCAGGTACATGGGCCTCATTTAAAACTTTCATCAAAGCTTGCCGATGTTCTTCGGAATGTATCAGCAAGGATAGCAATGAGATTTGCGCAGGGGTTTTCTTCAGCTGTTCTAAGACAGAATAATCATGCAGCTTCATCTTTTTCAGGAATTCTTCTGCCTCTTCGTCAGTTACCGGCTTTTTCAGTGTTGCCGGAATAGTCTTCCTCAATTCCGCCGGGGCAAAACACCTCCCTGAGCGGGTCAAACCTTGCGCTTCGCAAACTTCCTCTTTAACTTCTTTTTCCTTTGTAGGTTGTCGTGACCCGATCATAATTCCATGGAATAGCTTTGCTATCAGCTATTGGCAACTGCATTGCTGGCTTGATGATGAAAGGATCCACTCGAACACCTGCTACCGTCAAGATGGGTTTGGTTGCTACCCCTGGTACAACTATTCTTGCTCCCCCCGGCCTCACCGGTACTTCGCTTGCATTTCCCCTTTCTGCTTCCAACCCCTCTTGTACGTCCTTCTTGCAAATGAGTGACCCATCAAGGTTTGGCCCCTTTTTCATTCCTACCCCACTAGACTTGATCATCATTACAGTCTGAGAGGCTTTCTCCTTTCCCTCTCCTACCCGTACCAGCTCGATCATGTTGGTCTCATGATGAGTTGGGAGTGGATTTCGGTTGATGTCGGGCTCCGCTGGAGTCTGGACCTCAATCCTGCGAGTGTCGATGAGTTCCTGGATAGCTGTTTTCAACCTCCAATACTTTTCTATGTCATGCCCCGGACATCCCGAACAATATGCACAATTTATTGAATGATCCAAATTCTTTGGAAAAGGGTTTGGCAGCTTAGCCTCGACCGGATTTAGCAACCCAACTTGCTTCAATCGGTGGAACAGACTGGTGTAAGACTCTCCCAAGGGAGTGAACGTCTTTGGCCTTGGCGCCCTGTCGCTCTTGAATGCTTGGTTCGGAGGAAAACTCGCGCCCGTGGGGTTTCTGTAGGCTCTTGGGGGTGGATAACTGTTTTGCGAGTTTGGTGCACGCCATGGTGCATGGACGAGAGGTGCGGCATATGACTGAGCGTGATGGACAGTAAAATGGGGATCAGGTGCTGGATAGTAATGTTGCGGGTGGTTATATGGACTGTGGAGGTAATTTTGGTGGTGAGGCTGTGGCGGGTTATACTGGGGTGCGGGGCCTCTGTTTCTGAACCATGTTTCGGACTCGACTGCCGTGACTTCTTCTTTCCTCTTTTTCCCAAGCACTCCTCCGGTACCACTTTGAATAGCTTGGGTGGTGGCTTTCAACGCTGAATAGCTCATAATCTTGTTGGCTTTCAAGCCTTCCTCGATCATAGCCCCCGTCTTTATCACCTCAGTGAATGACTTACCCACGGACGTCACCAGATGTCCGAAATAGGTTGGCTCCAGTGTCTGCAAGAAGTAATCCACCATCTAGTTCTCTCTCATAGGCGGATCTACCCTTGCTGCCTGTTCCCTCAAGCGGAAACCAAATTCTCTGAAACTTTCGGCGGGTTTCTTCTCTAACTTTAGCAATGATAAGCGGTCTGGGACTATTTCAAGATTGTACTGGAACTGGCCAATGAATGCTTGAGCCAAATCATCCCATGTAAACCATCTACTGGGATCCTGCCTAGTGTACCACTCTAGTGCAGATCCCCCCAAACTCTGACCGAAGTAAGCTATCAGAATCTCGTCTCGTCCTCCGGCTCCTCGCATTTTACTGCAAAACCCTCGAAGATGGGCTACTGGATCACCATGCCCCTCGTATAGGTCAAACTTGGGCATTTTGAACCCGGTCGGCAACTGGACATCTGGGAATGGACACAGATCCTTATAAGCGACACTGACCTGGTTGCCCAAACCGTGCATATTCCTGAAGGACTGCTCCAGGCTTTTAACTTTTCTAATAACTTCCTCATGTTCCAAACTTTGGAAGTGCTTTTCCGGTTCTGCCGGGTTATCCCAGTGAGGGGTGTGTGGATGCGGTTCAGGAGCCCTAAAGGTAAGCTCGGGAGGATAGTAAGAATTGTCATGGATTTGAACATGCGGCTCACCGGACGACCTTTGTAGAGTAGCAGGTGGGGGTGCCTCAAAAATAGGGGTGACCGGAGGAGGATTTTGTTTGGCTGGTGGAACTTGGGTGGCATAAGGGTTTTCCCCTTGATAGTATGGATAGAGTGGGGCGTTTGTCGAAGGATCAAGGGGTGGATGTTCTGGAGCTGATGCGAGAGTAGGGAGGTTTGGTGAAGACTGTCCCCTAGCCTAGGCTAGGTGCATCTCTGTTATCTGCTGTTTCAACCGATCTACCTCTTCTTTTATGATCTGTATCTCTGATTTCTCTTCATCGAGGCTTTTACCGGAACTAGACATGCTTGCTGGAATTGGCCCTTTAGATCTAGTACGGTAATGGTGGCTGGCCAGGATATTATGTCAAACCCAACTGCTGAACTTTTCTGGAATGCAACAAACTTGTTAGCTTACCGAGTTTAACAGATATGTTATAGCACGTTGGATGCAATGCACCTAACCAAATGACCCTTTCTATGTGTACTCATCACATGCGTCATTCCAGCTTCTTTTCTTCTTCTTTTTTTCTTTCTCTTTTTTTTCCTTTTTCAATTATCCTTGAAAACCTTATTTATTAACCTTCATGTTCTTTTCCTTTCTTTCTAGTGGTGGTCGAATCTTATGTGGATTGCCTACGTATCACGTCCCTGCGTGAATCAGACCGAGCGTAGTTCTGGTTACAAGATTGTGGTGAAATTCTGGAATCCTCATAGTGAAAAAAAAACCTTTACGGTCACGAAACATGTCTTACAATAATCAACAACAAAAGAGAAATGCTTGACTCAACAAAACCTAAAATATTGAAAATGTCAACAAAAGTAAAAAATACATCTTTTAATCAATAGCCCAATGCTCTTAAACTCCTTGGGGCCCGTGAGGCATCGTCCGGCCTCGCCACGGGCCTTGGTGTGAGGTCCCTGTGCAGTCTCCTTAACTCTCTCATGATCTGATGAACATAGTCCATAATTGAAGCAAAAAGGGCGGCGCGGGGCATTTGTTCACAAGCTAAACACTTCATGGTGACATAATGCCCGATCTCTCCAATTCTGTCTTTGATCATGTCCCTTCTCTGAGTAGTTGTTCTATCCGCTGGTTCTTCGCCCCCAATCTTCGAGCGTTGTAGGTGACCTGATCTAAGAGACTATCCACTTGTTCTTGCAGTCGGGCCATCAAATTGTGGCAACGGTCGAGGTCTGCCCTAGCATCCCGGGCTTGTTTGAAAACCCGTTCCCTGAGGATAACATTTGCTTCTCTTAGATTGGTGATGACCTCAGTATAATCTTTTTCCACTTGCTGTATATGAAGTGCCTGTTGATGTGCCTCCCTCTTCCAGCTAGTACGGATCCTCATTGTTTGGGCCTTTGACTCTTCTAATTCCTTTTGGACATCTGTGACTTGATTTTTTAAACTCCTTATCAATTTTTCGTCTGACCGACTCCTCAATTGTCTGTCAGCATCCCTTTTCATTTGCTGGATTTAAGCTCTCAAAAAGTCATTTTCTTGTGCCAACTTCTTTTTATCTCCCTCGTTGGCGGCAGCTTGCATATTCTTCTCGAATTGAAGGTCCCGGACCTGCTGTTCTATCCTACCAATCTTCGTCCTGTACCCTTCCTCCTTTGCTAGCCAATTCCATTGCTCCTCTGAATCTTTCGTGAACTGTTGGACATGGGCTCTTTTAGAACATTTCCGACGAATCTGAAACCTTTTCCCGAACACCACATTATACTTTGGATCCACCTCACCCTTAGCTAGTTCCCGAACCATAGTTTTAGGCTCAAGGAATCTACATTCATGCCACGGCTTTCTAATCTTTTCTTCAGGGAATACGACTCCTGGGCTCAACTCAATGGCGTGCTTTCTCAGATCTTGATCAGTAGGAATAACTTGAAACCTTCCGAGTTGATGCAATACCCGATGAGGAACATATGGTTGGACACTGCGGATCCCCATCAGAAGAATATAACACTCCTCGGCTGCCATATATATTACTTCGGTATCGGGTAACCACCCGAACGCCCATTCAACCTGATCGGCTTCTATTGAGCTTAGTCGTGCAAGCCATGCTTCGACGCCTTCAGGGAATACAGCGCCTATCATCCGTTCTTCAAAACCCCTGATACAGTTTTTCCCAATCAACCCATGGTTCATGTATTGTGTCCGGTGATGGAGGTGTTCTTGCATCCACAATTGGAGTAACAGATTGCATCCTTGAAAGAAATTACCCCCTTCTCGGCATACAGTCAAGGCTCAATAGATTTCGGACAAAACCAAAGGGACTACCGTGCTGGTAGCCTTTTTGATTGCAACATCGGCTATTCCTACAAGACTTATCTCTATTTTCTTATCTTCGCGTGGACAAATCACAATCCCCAAGAATGTCGTTATGAATGCCAGAATTCGTCTGGCCTCCCACTTGGTTCTATTCCTTGCGTGAGTTAGTCCAAGGTTTGACTCTTCAAAACCCCGAGGAGTGCCGTACCGTTGGTATAAGAATTGGAGATCGCAACATCCTCCTAATGCTTAGCAAATCCAAAAACCCATGCGGAGATACCGGTCTTGGTGAAAGCAGGTATTGCCCTCTTAATTTCCCATTTAATCCTGCATAGCCTGCAATCTCCTCTAGCATAGGTGTCAATTCAAAGTCGACAAAGCGGAACACATTGCGGGTCGGATCCCAGAATGATATCAGTGCCTCGATGATGTCTTTCCTTGGCTTGATATTCAGCAGATTAACAAAACCTCCCAAAATTCTCTCCACTATCTTTTTGCTACTGTCTTCCAAATCGTTCCACCATATGTGGAGCTGCTGAGGGACCTCGCTAAAGACTAAAAATGATTTATTCTGATTCGTGCTCATCCTGCACATTTATTAAGGTGATTTAAATAAAGAAAAACAACTTTGTTTTGCTAAATAAAAATTCAGTTTTCAATCACGGCCTTTCAACGTCTCGGGGACGAAGATTTTAAGGCTGTGGGGGTAAATTGATCGAAATCAAAAAATTGACCCAAAGGTGGCCGTTTATACGAAATCAGCCTTCCGGCGTCCCTTTCGGGAACATTCGGCTGTTTTTGAAAACAGCATCACCGACTTATTTAGTACGAAAAAGTTAGTTTTGATATTTTTGCAAAAGGTGAAGTTGGACCTGAAAAAGGTTGCCTACGTATCTCACATCCAATGAGAATCAAACCCACGTAGTTCGGTTTTAATAAAACAAACTACAATGTATGAATGAGAACTATTTTGTTTTGTTTTTTATTTATTTATTTATCCATTTTACTAAGAAAACATGACACACTATTTTTCTTTCTTTTTTTTTTTTTAATTTTCCTTATTTAAAACCGGTCAGCATGCAAGTCTGAAGCAGATAAATGCGTAAAACAAACAGGATACAGCAGGATGGTCTTTTCATTTCAGGCCACCTGTCCTAGACGGACCCAACCCCTGTGTTGAGTCCCCTAAGTCAAATGCAACATGATGTAAATAAACGTTCCTACTAGGGATCCGGCATGAAGCTTTGTTATTCTAGGTTCAAAAACCTGGGTTTATTGTTCTAGACCTGGCTTACCCGAGTGGACAACTCGAGCCGAGGGGGAGGCAGCAACCCGGGAATACAGAAGCTTCACCGGTTTTGACACTTATCCAAACCTCGTTCTAAAGTGAGAATTTGACACTATACAGGAAAGAAGTCACACAAAGTGCAGCCTTCTTCATGATTTAGAAGACTCAGAGAGGAGATTGGTTTCGGCACAGTTTATATGTACAATTCACAAAATATCAAAGCGGTAAAAAGTAACATTTAACACATTAAATACAAACATATAATAAAATCAGATAATAATAAGCCAAATACAACAATTATTCAAAGCTCGAATTCTTAAACCCTGAACCATTGGTTCTGGGTTTCAATTCCCCAGTGGAGTCGCCAGAACTGTCACACCTCTTTTTTACGCACATACCCGCAAGGGCGCGATATATAAAAAAGATTTTTTCCAATTAAAGGACAACCAAAACGGGGTTCATTTATTGAGAGATTCGGAGTCGCCACTTGGGAGATTTATGGTGTCCCAAGTAACCGGTTTGAAACCCGATTTGAGGAAAGGTTTGACTCTATTTAATGGTCCGCGAACCAGAAATCCGGATAAGGAATTCTGTTAACCCGGGAGAAGGTGTTAGGCATTCCCGAATTCCGTGGTTCTAGCACGGTCGCTTAACTGTCATATTCGGCTTATTTATCTGATTTTTTACAGTTATGCACTTAATGCAAATTAATATCCCTTTACCTCTTTATTACTATTATTATTTACAAAAGAGAATGTTGCCTAAAAAATATGTTTCGAATCACGTCACATGAAATGCACCCGGATCCTCGACACATTCTTATTCAACATTTTTGGGATTTGGATTTGGGCCGCATGAAATGCACACCCGTATTTAAGAAGGTAAAGTTATTAAAATACGCGCCTAGAGCGATAACTTATTTACACTTTTGAGAAGGCCATGATATTCGCTAAGAAACGGCACATCTCGAAATCTAAGTATTTTATATATACATTTATGAGGGCCCCGCGATTTGTATCACTTGTTAGGCGAGGCACACCTCTAATTCTAACTTGGAGTGAACTACGTCCCGCTATATTTATTTAAGAGTTGATTCAAGATTATTTAAAATATGTTACAAGCCACACTACATGAAATGCGCATGTGGTTCCTGACACGCTTTATTTAACCTTGTTCAAAATTTGAGTCGGGTCACATGAAATGCACACCCATTTTAAGAAAGTAGAAAAAGGATAAAACCCGCACTTAAAGTGACTAGCATATTACTATTTTTGCGAAGGGCCATGAAATCAGCTACACGGCTCGTTCCAAAATTCTAATCATTTGAATATATATACCTTTACGAGGGCATCATGATTCATACTTTATTTAGCGGGGCTCGCCTAATTTATTTAAGGTCAATCCTAACACGACTTATGGTTTTCTATTTAATTGGTCTCCAATAATAAACAAAGGTCCTTTAGAAACCTATCATTCCAATTTACCATGAAATAAACCACAAAGTCATGTAGGACACTATGCTGGAGAGTGAGGATGCAGTAACAGATGCATTGGCTATTGACTGTACATTTCCACATGATAAAATTGGTCACTGCTGCCCTGTTCTCTCCTATTTAAAATCAACCAAGTGGTATCCAAGATCTAACAGTTGTAACCTAGTTTAATAGTCCAGACCTCATCACAGTTCGAACTAAACATTAGTTTCATCTAATGAATATACAGCTTCATCATTATTATGTACAAAAGGAAGTAAGAAAACTGAAACAGAAAAAAAAAAGACTGCAACATCATGGCTTTGAACAGCTTTCAATTCATTTCCATAAGCTTTAAGGTTTACAAAAATGTGTACCTGGATGATAATAATAGAAGAAAAAGGAACCGTCAGCAATAGTAACAACAGTGGCACCAGCAGTAGCAAGACAACACCAGACCAGTCTTAAGCAAACAATAAAGTCGACTTCCTCTAGAATGCTCTTTCGAATGACAAATCAGAAGCAATTGAAAAGAACCAAATAGCCATAAACAACACCCAACAGACCCTAAGGAGCTTGAACTTAAACCAGAGAAGGGCTAGTAGATATCAGAATCAACTAGCCACTTGAATTAAATCAAAAGGGCCTACTAGAGCAATGTGACCCAATGTGTTCTAGGCTTTAATCTCAGAGACTGATTTCCACAAGATTAACTCTCAAAAGATCTCTCACAAAGACTCTTTTTGGATCTCTCAAGCTAATCCTTCTTAAAGCTTTCTTCACTCTCTTTTACAATGTGAATCTATGTTTCCTTTCCCTCTCTATCACAGGAAATGTTTTTCTTTTCTTCTTTACCTCTTGCCTATTTTTCGATGCCGGAATGCTCTTCTTAAAAGAACTCTCACTCTAATGTCTGCTGCCTCAGAAAAAGGATCCCCTGCTCTGTTTTTTAACCATATATTTATAGCTGAAAAATGAAACCCTAAAGACACTATAATCAGAAAAACAACCCTGCCTATCCTTTTCTCTGCCCAGCATATTATATTCTGTGTTTAGCCACTAAAACATGTCTGAGTATGGGATTTACCTAATTAAACTATTGCCTGCCACAACCATGCCCTGCTGCTGCAGGTTCCAATAATCCCTTTTATGGGCAGGGCATTTTTGAATCCTAAAATGTGCTAATTCTGATTAATCACTGATGCAAACAGCAACATCAGATTCAGGACTCAATTTAAAGTCACAAATAGTTCAAGCACTTAGCTTGGTAATGATTTCGGATCAAATCAACAACATTAATCACTATCCAGTGTTTTAACAGGAAAATTCGTATAACTAAGCGACGACATTTACTTAATTGATCCCAACACATACAATCAAGAACAAGCGAACGCCAAACAAGTCAGTGATTCATGGTTTATGGGCAGACTCAGGGGATATCAGATTTTAGTTAACGACGCTAATCGAATTTGACACATAAGATGGTCACAACAACTAACAACTGATTAAAAATGAGTAAGAAAAGAAATTGACCAAATAAAGGGTCCGGGGATAGAGAGAAAGAATGCTAGAAAATTTATAAACAAACATGAACCAAACAACACACAGAGAAATCAATGCGGAGCAAAGAAAGAGGAGAAATACCTCTGAAATCAACAAAGGCCCAGGCTTGACCTCAGACTTGAATTGTTGAAGCCAAATGGGCCTTAATCGGGGTGTTCTCGGTCGAGAACACCTAGATTAAGGTCCATTAGACCTCAACCTCCTATCAATTTCGGACGAAGACCCCATTTTGGATTTTTAGGGTTTATGTGGCCGTTTTTGGGGCTCGACCGGTTCTGGCAAGATTCGAGCCAAACCAGCGCTAGTAGGGGTATGGGGGAGGTCGTGGGAGGGCTTGGGGTGAGTTTGGGGTGGTTTGGGATAGAATTTCAAATCCCGGCGACCTTCGATCCAATATTCGACGCGTTTGAGACAGATTCGAGACCAACGAAGGTCGGATTCGAGGAGAGGGAGGTGAGGAGAAGGGCTGGTGTAAATTTGGGGTGGTTTGGCCTACCGGAACCGCCATGAGGCGATTTCCGGCAGGCGGCACACGGTGGTGGATGGCAGAGGCTTAGTTCGTCTCTAAGAGAGACGCTGAAGGTGAGGGGAGTCCGGCTTAGGGGGGCTGGGTAAGGGATTTGGCATATTAAAAAGAATGGATTAATCCTAGCCGTTCGATCTGATGAGATCAACGACTTGGATCAATTCATTAATGGAAACGACGTCGCTTCAGTTAGTTTAGGACCGGACCGGTCTTTGGGGTGAAATGAGTCGGGTATAACGGAGTGATTGAGGCCGTTGGATCAATTGAAATGGACGGATCCGATTAAAGGTGAACCGAACTGGGTTTGGGGTAACTCGATTGGGCCTGGTTTTGGACTAGGTTTTGGCCCAAATCTAATTTCCTTATCTTTTTATTTCCTAAAACTAGACTCTATATTGTGTTATATATATATATATATATATATACATACATATATATATAGTCAGATTAACTTGTAACACATACAATTAATTTTTACTAACAATTAACATAATTAAATACCAAATCCTACAATTGTACATTAAATGACAAGAAATGCGAAAAATACATCCTTTTTTTTTAATGATTTTTTCTTTTTCGTACAAATAAACTTAACTATTTCCAAGTACGGAACTAATCCTAAAAATATAAATGCAACATATTTTGTATATATATTTTTTTTTATTAATTTAAACAAGTAGACATGGGCACACAAATGCAAACAACAAGAAAAAGAACATGTAATCCCCAAATATTGCAAACAAACACAAAAACTCTTTTATTTTTGACATTTTGGGAGTAATTCTCGTATAGGGCAAAAATCACGTGCTCACAATTGCCCCTCTTTGCGCGGAAACATGAAGAGTTTTCGTGCGAAGATAAGTGAGCGGATACGATCGATTTTTGCCCGCTCAAGCACTCCGTACGAAGCATTCTTTTGGAAACGTTTGACCGAACCTTGCTTCAAAAGGTCTCCTACATATCCCTGGCTAAAAGGGAATCAGGTCAATATAGTTCGGGAAGTTTTGGTAGCTGGGACTACCATGACTGCTGTGATCTTGTTGTTACCGCTTGTTACTATTGTTGCTGCTGTTGCCACTGCTTAACTGATCTCTTTATTACACCGTGCTAAACGAAAAATAAGAAGCTAGACTAAGTTACAATATTGCAAATTCTTATCTATCTTTTCAACTTGATCTTGTCATGTTCCTTGCCATCCTGCTGGCTCTGATGTTTCTTCGCATGCTTCTTCTCTTATGACAATTGTTATTTCGGCCTATCTTGATTGCCGAACTCCGACCATTGGTCCCTTCTTTGTAATCTTCGAACTATTCTCCTTCGAAGCCTGAACCTATCTTTCTGATCCTTGCTGCCATCCTTTTGATTATGAACTTGGATTCACGCTGGGGATTTCCGTTGCACTCAACCGCTTTCCTCAAACAAATTCAAAATAAATCGTCACTCCATTCTTCAGGCGGGCTCCCTGACTTCAACTACAACTTTAAAACTAAATCGCCACTTCGTTCTTCAGGCGGACTCCCTGACTTCAACTACAGCTTCAAAACTAAAGCGCCACTCCATTCTTCAGGCGGGCTCCGTGACTCCAACTACAACTTAGAAATAAATCGCCACTCCATTCTTCAGGCGGGCTCCCTGACTTCAACTACAACTTCAAAATAAAATCGCCACTCCATTCTTCAGGCGGGCTCCCAGACTTCAACTACAACTTTAAAATAAATCGCCACTCCATTCTTCAGGCGGGCTCCCTGACTTCAACTACAACTTCAAAATAAATCGCCACTCTATTTCTTCGCATGCTTCTTCTCTTCTGACAATTGTTATTTCGGCCTATCTTGACTGCCGAACTCCGACCATTGGTCCCTTCTTTGTAATCTTCGAACTATTCTCCTTCGAAGTTTGAACTTATCTTTCTGATCCTTGTTGCCTTCCTTTTGCTTATGAACTTGGATTCACGCTGGGGATTTCCGTTGCACTCAACCGCCTTCCTCAAACAAATTCAAAATAAACCGTCACTCCATTCTTCAGGCGGGCTCCCCGACTTCAACAACAACTTTAAAAATAAATCGCCACTCCATTCTTCAGGTGGGCTCCCTGACTTCAACTACAACTTTAAAATAAATCGCCACTCCATTCTTCAGGCATTACCTTGTCTTGGAATTTCTTTCCCACGGGGTCGTGTTACTTTTCCTTTGGCTGCTGGAGATATCTTCGGAACTATTTACTCACCTGCTGGGGATGATGCTGCTGGGGAAGTACTCTTTATTTCCTCTTTTCTATTTCTTTCACCCTTCGTTCTCTCTCGGACTCGCCGGGGGTTGAAATGTCATTAGCTGGCGGGGGACCTCTATTCCTTTTCCTTCTTCTAGGACCTCCTCCGGGACTCACGCTTTTGCTTCCTTGAAGAACTTATGGGATATAATGCTGCTGGGGGAATCTTGGTGTTGGTGTTTCGTTTTCCAACAACTGCTGGGGATGATACCAGGCTCAAAGATCACCCTCTCGTGTTGTCTGGCCTCTCTCAACACTATTCTGCTCGGAACTGGCATTCCCCAAAATCTCGTGTTGTTTTCTATCCTTATCCACCGGGTATTTTGCTTTCAAGAAAATTTTCGCAATCGGAGAAACTTTTCTGCCCCAGTTTGATGACCTTCTACGTGGCATGCTTTTCCGCCGACGAACCCTCTTTTCCTGCTTTAAATCAAAGAAAAATTGTTAGTTTCAAAACGCAGTGAGTGGTCGTGCCACTCTTGTTGGGGGCCATTTTCCTTTTCTCTTTCAGCTGCTTGGCCTCCCTCGAACTTTTGGGGATGACGTTGACACTTGCCGAGGATGATGCTCTTTCCACAGCTGGTCTCTCATCTCTCCTTTCATTCCAACCTTCAGTTTGGTCCGACCCTTTTAGTCGATGATCTGTTGTGAGAAATCGCCTTCCGGATGTGTGATATGTATCCATCGTATTCCACAATTCTTGTGAACCTTCCAATCAACATGTCGTTCCAATCTTAATATCGGAACGACTTTTGCCTTATGGCCTCATTCCACGCCTATTCATCTTCATTGTGCCGCTTCGGGAGACTTGGTAGGAAGCTTTGAAAAGTCAATTTTCGAAAACAAAAGAAGAGAAAAATGATAGATAAAGAATGCTGACCGCGAATGGTAAAAGAAAGGGGAAAACTTTTTCTGAACTCAAAACTGGGAAAAACTTATCTGAATGTGTAACTGATCCAATGGTTATGCAGTGCCTTTGAGATTAATCTACCCAGTCTATTTATGTCAATCACTTTCTGATGGCCGCGTTCTGCTAGAAGCAAACGAATGTCCCAACCTTGACTCATGCCGACACCTTGTAACCATCTCGCCTTGTCACCTCATAGTGCCCTTCAAAGGGTTTTCACTAATGAGATTCTCTCATTTCTCTCGACCTCCCTTCGCCTTAGGGTGCCTGTGAAGGTTTTCACCGTAAGACTCTCTCATTTTATTTCTCTTAGCTTTCTTCGCCTTAAGGTGCCCGCGAGGGTTTTCACCGCTAAGACTCTCTCATTTTTGCTTTCTCTCCAGGCTGGGGTATTATCTACGGAACTCCCTCTGAATGGCTATCCATTTTTTAGCTTGCGCATCCTGGACTCAGTCGAGGATCGGAGTGTCCTTCTTGCTTTTATTTGCGTGACTTGGCATTTCTCAAACACTGATCGAGAGGTCTTTTTGGTTATTAATGTGGTGTCAATGTACGAGGCTAGAGAAAAGAGGTATAGCCTCAACGGTTAGCTCATTACAACTTTCGGAATTCACATCATCTTTTAAAATGAAACAATGACTTCTGCCCCAGTTTTGTTGCTTGGGGAATCTTTGATTTTTATTTTATTATGATCGAGTCGTGTGGCGCCTACGTATCCTTCTTGAGGAATCAGGTCGAACGTAGTTCACTTTTTCTTGTGTCTTTTCTTTGTTTCTTTTCTATTTTGTTACACATCTTCCTTGATGATTCCGAAAGAGGGTATATGAAAGAATAATTAAGGCTCAAAAGGGGGAAACAAGGGTTAAAGTGTTTGGGTAGTAGAAAAATTGCCTCTGTCATTTCATTCTCCGAAAAATGCCAACTACAAACAAACGAAACCAAACGTTGACAAATGCATTAAAGAATTACACATAATATCTCTTGACTGCATTGGAATTGATAGCCATATCAGTGCATCTTCCCTCAATATCAGTTAGACATAGCGCGCCGTTGGATAATACCCTAGTCACAACAAATGGTCCCCGCCAATTTGGAGCGAACTTGCCTTTCGCTTCGGCCTGATGTGGTAGAATTCTCTTCCGCACATGTTGTCCCACTTCAAATTTTCTGGGACGTACCTTCTTGTTGTATGCTCTCGCCATTCTCTTTTGATACAATTGGCCATGACATACTGCTATCAATCTCTTTTCATCGATCAAGCTCAATTGCTCTAATCGGGTTTTGACCCACTCGTCGTCATCAATCTCAGCTTCAGCGACAATTCGGAGGGATGGGATTTCAACTTCTGCTGGTATTACTGCTTCAATCCCGTACACCAACAAGTAAGGAGTTGCACCTACCGAAGTCCGGACGATAGTGCGATAACCTAATAGTGCGAATGGTAACTTTTCATGCCATTGCCTAGACCCTTCTACCATCTTCCTCAATATCTTCTTTATATTCTTGTTTGCTGCCTCAACCGCACCATTTGATTTGGGACGATATGGTGTGGAATTTCGATGTGTAATCTTGAACTATTGACATACCTCTTTCATCAATCCGCTGTTAAGATTTGCACCGTTATCTGTGATGATTATCTTTCGAATTCCAAACCTGCAGATGATGTGGGAATGTACGAAGTCCACCACCGCCTTCTTGGTCACCTGATTTGAAGGTTTTGGCCTCCACCCACTTGGTAAAATAATCGATCGTTACCAAAATGAACCTATGACCATTGGAAGCCGCAGGTTCTATAGGTCCAATAACATCCATACCCCATGCAACAAACGGCCATGGTGCCGACATTGTATGCAATTCAGTCGGTGGAGAATGAATCAAATCTCCGTGTATCTGACACTGATGGCATCTTCGCACGAAACTTATACAATCACGCTCCATCGTGAGCCAGTAATATCCTGCTCGAAGAATCTTCTTTGCCAATACGTATCCGCTCATGTGTGGTCCACAAACTCCGGAGTGTATATCCGTCATCACTGTTGTGGCTTGACTTGCATCTATACATCGCAACAATCCCAAATCTGGGGTTCTTTTGTACAGCACCCCTCCACTAAGGAAAAATCCGTTCGCCAATCGCCGAATAGCCCTCTTTTGGTCTCCAGGTTGCTTGCTCTGGGTATGTTCCTAACCTGAGGTATTCTTTGAAGTCATGAAACCATGGCTCGCCATCCATCTCTTCCTCTATCATATTGCAATAAGCATGCTGATTCCGGATCTGAATATGTAATGGATCAATACGAACCTTGTCCGGGTGATGTAGCATTGACGCCAAAGTAGCCGGAGCATCGGCAACCTCATTATGCATCCTTGGGATATGCCTGAATTCTACTGATCGGAAACGCTTGGTCAGATCATGCAAACATTGACGATACGGGATAAGCTTCAAATCTCTGGTTTCCCATTCTCCCTGAAACTTATGTACTAGAAGGTCCGAGTCTCCCCAGACCAAGACGTCCTGTACATCCATGTCTACCGCTAATCGTAACCCTAATATGCATGCCTCGTACTCAGCCATATTGTTGGTACAATGAAAACGCAGTTGAGCAGTAACAGGATAATGATGTCCCGTTTCAGAGATAAGCACAACCCCTATTCCGACTCCTTTTGCGTTTGCCGCTCCGTCGAAGAAAAGCTTCCACCCTGGATCCTCGGTTAACTCCAACCTATCAATTTGCAGTACTTCTTCGTCTCGAAAATACGTCCTCAAAGGTTCGTATTCGTCATCAACAGGATTCTCAGCTAAGTGATCGGCTAGGGCTTGAGCTTTCATAGCCGTCCTTGTCACAAATATGATGTCGAACTCTGTAAGTAATATTTTCCATTTTGCTAACCTCCCTGTAGGCATAGGTTTCTGGAAAATATACTTCAACGTATCCAAACGCGAAATGAGGTAAGTGGTGTAAGAAGACAAATAATGTTTCAGCTTTTGGGCTACCCAAGTCAAAGCACAACAGGTCTTTTCTAAATGAGTGTATTTAACCTCGTGGACCGTGAATTTCTTACCGAGATAGTAAATGGCCCGTTCCTTCCTGCCAGTAAGATCATGCTGCCCCAGTATGCAGCCGAACGAATTCTCCAAGACCGTCAGATAAAGAATCAGGGGTCTACCCGGTTCAGGCGGAACTAGCTCGGGTGGGTTTGACAAATACCCTTTGATTTGGTCAAACGCTTCCTGACATTCTGTGGTCCATTCTATTGCAGCGTCTTTCTTCAACAGACGGAATATGGGCTCACAGGTTGCTGTAAGCTGAGCAATAAACCTACCGATGTAATTTAACCTTCCCAACAAACTCATTACCTCTGTTTTATTCCTTGGCGGGGGTAACTCCTGGATGGACTTGATTTTGGATGGGTCCAACTCAATGCCCCGTCGGCTGACAATGAATCCTAGCAACTTTCCTGATGGAACTCCGAATGCGCATTTGGCCGGATTGAGCTTGATATCATATCTTCGAAGTCTTTGAAAGAACTTCCCGAGGTCGGCAACGTGGTCTTCTTGACGTCTAGATTTTATGATCACATCATCCACGTACACTTCAATTTCCTTGTGTATCATGTCATGGAATACCGTAGTCATCGCTCTCATGTATGTTGCCCCTGCGTTCTTCAAACCGAACGGCATCACCCGGTAGCAATAAGTCCCCCATGGTGTGATGAAAGCCATCTTTTCTGCGTCCTCTTCATCCATCAAGATCCGATGATATCCCGCGTAGCAGTCCACAAAGGATCCGATTTCACGTCCGGCGCAATTATCAATCAGGATATGGATATTGGGAAGTGGGAAATTATCCTTAGGGCTCGCCTTGTTAAGATTGCGGTAGTCCACGCATACTCTGATCTTTCCGTCTTTCTTTGGCACCGGTACTATGTTAGCCAACCATTCAGGGTATCGAGTGACACGAATGACTTTCGCCTGCAACTGCTTGGTTACTTCCTCCTTGATCTTTACACTCATTTCCGTCTTGAATTTCCGCAGTTTTTGCTTGACGGGAGGACATGCCGGGTCAGTGGGTAATTTGTGAACCACTAGATCAGTGTTGAGTCCTGGCATGTCGTCGTACGACCATGCGAAAATGTCTTTAAACTCCATGAGTGTTTTGATCAACTCTTCTCTCAGGTTGGGTTCAATATGGACACTTATTCTGGTTTCTTTGACGTCATCCGCGTTCCCCAGATTAACGGCCTCAGTATTATTTAAATTTGGTTTGGGTTTTTCCTCGAAGTGACTTAATTCTTCACCGATTTCTTCTACGGCTTCATCATCGCCGTACTCTCGACTCACTCTCGTCACCTCTTATTTCATGCGTTATTATTTCCAAACCAGATTGACTTTCTAGATCGGGTTGATTAATCTTTAAGCACGCCATATCATTAAGATCAGTTGAAAGAAAGCTGCTCAGAAAAGTTAAAAGGAGAAAAAATAAACAAAATTAGACACGAAGGGAACAAAATTTCATTAATGGGAACAGTACAAGGAAAAACAAGCTTGCAAACTCAAATCAAAATGAACTAAAACAAACGGATTTTACTCCGGGGACAACCCCAACACAAACTTTCGAAAGAAAACAATCCAAAACAAACTACCAAGACTCCTTCCGGACAGGGAGAGGAGTAGCCTTCCAATTATTCAATTTTGCTTTCGATCCCACAAACTGTATCTCGGCATGGCTGGATCCTTCGCCATCCTCTAGCATGCATACATCTTCGAATAGGTCCTTGAATTTTCTTAAGAACTTTTCGTCTGGCCTAACCATAGGACTGGGAATCTTTGTCGTCGGATGTCCTCTTACTCCAGACCTGACAAAAGATCGCGAAAGGCGCGGAACAGGCTTCGGGAGCACCCATGTCTTCTGCTTATTCCTCTTGGCTCACTGGATGTCCTCTGATGTTGGCTTGAATCCCAAGCCAAAGGTTCCCACATTTTCGACCACAGATACCGGTTGTATGATTCCTTGCAGAGATGCACCTAAACCTTTGCCGGGTATGAAAACGTTTCTCAACATTTCATGAGCCACCATGACGTCTGCAGTAATTATTCTGTCATTGGGAATGCATTCCCCTTCTGGAACTCGGTTGGCGGATACCACATCGCAGATCTGGTATACCCATGGCCCAATATCCTCTTTTGTCTCAACAAAGGGGATGATGGTGCCTGGTTGTAGATCATTCTCTCCATGGACTACGATCTCCCGTTGGTCCCACTCAAACTTGACTAGTTGGTGTAGGCTGGATGGAACCGCTTTTGCGGCATGGATCCACGGTCGCCCTATCAGAAGGTTATATGACACTACCATGTCCAGCACCTAGAATTCCATGGTGAACTCCACTTGTCCGATTGTCAAGATTAACATTATATCCCCGACCGACACCTTGCCTCCTCCATCAAACCCTCGGACACATATGCTGTTCTTGCGTATCCTGCCGATATCCACTTTCAACTTGTTTAGTGTAGAGAGAGGACAAATGTTCGCACTGGACCCATTGTCGACTAGGACTTTGGTAACCACCGACTCCTCACATTTTACCGTAAGATATAAAGCCTTGTTGTGCTCGGTGCCTTCCTCAGGCAACTCATCATCGGTGAAGGTGATCCGGTTCGCTTCGAAGATCCTATTGGTGATCTTTTCCAAATGACTCACAGAGATTTTATCAGGTACATGGGCCTCATTTAAAACTTTCATCAAAGCTTGCCGATGTTCTTCAGAATGTATCAGCAAGGATAGCAATGAGATTTGCGCAGGGGTTTTCTTCAACTGTTCTAAGACAGGGTAATCATGTAGCTTCATCTTTTTCAGGAATTCTTCTGCCTCTTCGTCAGTTACCGGCTTTTTCAGTGTCGCCGAATAGTCTTCCTCAATTCCGCCGGGGCAAAACACCTCCCTGAGCGGGTCAAACCTTGCGCTTCGCGAACTTCCTCTTTAACTTCTTTTCCTTTGTAGGTTGTCGTGACCCGATCATAATTCCATGGAATAGCTTTGCTATCAGCTATTGGCAACTGTATTGCTGGCTTGATGATGAAAGGATCCACTCGAACACCTGCTACCGTCAAGACGGGTTTGGTTGCTACCCCTGGTACAACTATTCTTGCTCCCCCGGTCTCACCGGTACTTCGCTTGCCTTTCCCCTTTCTGCTTCCAACCCCTCTTGTACGTCCTTCTTGCAAATGAGTGACCCATCAAGGTTTGGCCCCCTTTTCATTCCTACCCCACTAGACTTGATCATCATTACAGTCTGAGAGGTTTTCTCCTTTCCCTCTTCTGCCCGTACCAGCTTGATCATGTTGGTCTCAGGATGAGTTGGGAGTGGATTTCGGTTGATGTCGGGTTCTGCTGGAGTCTGGACCTCAATCCTGCGAGTGTCGATGAGTTCCTGGATAGCTGTTTTCAACCTCCAATACTTTTCTATGTCATGCCCCGGACATCCCGAACAATATGCACAATTTATTGAATGATCCAAATTCTTTGGAAAAGGGTTTGGCAGCTTAGCCTCGACCGGATTTAGCAACCCAACTTGCTTCAATCGGTGGAACAGACTGGTGTAAGACTCTCCCAAGGGAGTGAAAGTCTTTGGCCTTGGCGCCCTGTCGCTCTTGAATGCTTGGTTCGGAGGAAAACTCGCGCCCATGGGGTTTCTGTAGGCTCTTGGGGGTGGATAACTATTTTGCGAGTTTGGTGCACGCCATGGTGCATGGACGGGAGGTGCGGCATATGACTAAGCATGATGGACAGTAAAATGGGGATCAGGTGCTGGATAGTAATGCTGCGGGTGGTTATATGGACTGTGGAGGTAATTTTGGTGGTGAGGCTGTGGCGGGTTATACTGGGGTGCAGGGCCTCTGTTTCTGAACCATGTTCCGAACTCGACTGCCGTGACTTCTTATTTCCTCTTTTTCCCAAGCACTCCTCCGGTACCACTTTGAATAGCTTGGGTGGTGGCTTTCAATGCTGAATAGCTCATAATCTTGTTGGCTTTCAAGCCTTCCTCGATCATAGCCCCCGTCTTTATCACCTCAGTGAATGACTTACCCACGGACGTCACCAGATGTCCGAAATAGGTTGGCTCCAGTGTCTGCAAGAAGTAATCCACCATCTCGTTCTCTCTCATAGGTGGATCTACCCTTGCTGCCTGTTCCCTCAAGCGGAAACCAAATTCTCTGAAACTTTCGGCGGGTTTCTTCTCTAACTTTAGCAATGATAAGCGGTCTGGGACTATTTCAAGATTGTACTGGAACTGGCCAATGAATTCTTGAGCCAAATCATCCCATGTAAACCATCTGCTGGGATCCTACCTAGTGTACCACTCTAGTGCGGATCCCCCCAAACTCTGACCGAAGTAAGCTATCAGAATCTCGTCTCGTCCTCCGGCTCCTCGCATTTTACTGCAAAACCCTCGAAGATGGGCTACTGGATCACCATGCCCCTCGTATAGGTCAAACTTGGGAATTTTGAACTCGGCTGGCAACTGGACATCTGGGAATGGACACATATCCTTGTAAGCGACACTGACCTGGTTGCCCAAACCGTGCATATTCCTGAAGGACTGCTCCAGGCTTTTAACTTTTCTAATAACTTCCTCATGTTCCGAACTTTAGAAGTGCTTTTCCGGTTCTGCCGGGTTATCCCAGTGAGGGGTGTGTGGATGCGGTTTAGGAGCCCTGAAGGTAGGCTCGGGAGGATAGTAAGAATTGTCATGGATTTGAGCATGCGGCTCACCGGACGACCTTTGTAGAGTAGCAGGTGGGGGTGCCACAAAAATAGGGGTGACCGGAGGAGGATTTTGTTTGGCTGGTGGAACTTGGGTGGCATAAGGGTTTTCCCCTGGATAGTATGGATAGAGTGGGGGCGCTTGTCGAAGGATCAAGGGGTGGATGTTCTGGAGCTGATGCAAGAGTAGGGAGGTTTGGTGAAGACTGTCCCCTAGCCCAGGCTAGGTGCATCTCTGTTATTTGTTGTTTCAACCGATCTACCTCTTCTTTCATGATCTGTATCTCTGATTTCTCTTCCTCAAGGCTTTTACCGGAACTAGACATGCTTGCTGGAATTGGCCCTTTAGATCTAGTACGGTAATGGTGGCTGGCCAGGATATTATGTCAAACCCAACTGCTAAACTTTTCTGGAATGCAACAAACTTGTTAGCTTACCGAGTTTAACAGATATGTTATAGCACGTTGGATGCAATGCACCTAACCAAATGACCCTTTCTATATGTACTCATCACATGCGTCATTCCAGCTTCTTTTCTTCTTCTTTTTTTCTTTCTCTTTTTTTTTCCTTTTTCAATTATCCTTGAAAACCTTATTTATTAACCTTCATGTTCTTTTCCTTTCTTTATAGTGGTGGTCGAATCTTATGTGGATTGCCTACGTATCACGTCCCTGCGTGAATCAGACCTAGCGTAGTTCTGGTTACAAGATTGTGGCGAAATTCTGGAATCCTCATAGTGAAAAAAAACCTTTTCGGTCACGAAACATGTCTTACAATAATCAACAACAAAAGAGAAATGCTTGACTCAACAAAACCTAAAATATTGAAAATGTCAACAAAAGTAAAAAAATACATCTTTTAATCAATAGCCCAATGCTCTTAAACTCCTGGGGGCCCGTGAGGCATCGTCCGGCCTCGCCGCGGGCCTTGGTGTGAGGTCCCTATGCAGTCTCCTTAACTCTCTCATGATCTGATGAACATAGTCCATAATTGAAGCAAAAAGGGCGGCGCGGGGCATTTGTTCACAAGCTAAACACTTCATGGTGACATAATGCCCGATCTCTCCAATTCTGTCTTTGATCATTTCCCTTCTCTGAGTAGTTGTTCTATCCGCTGGTTCTTCGCCCCCAATCTTCGAGCGTTGTAGGTGACCTGATCTAAGAGACTATCCACTTGTTCTTGCAGTAGGGCCATCAAATTGTGGCAACGGTCGAGGTCTGCCCTAGCATCCCGGGCTTGTTTGAAGACCCGTTCCCTGAGGATAACATTTGCTTCTCTTAGATTGGTGATGACCTCAGTATAATCTTTTTCCACTTGCTGTATATGAAGTGCCTGTTGATGTGCCTCCCTCTTCCAGCTAGTACGGATCCTCATTGTTTGGGCCTTTGACTCTTCTAATTCCTTTTGGACATCTGTGACTTGATTTTTTAAACTCCTTATCAATTTTTCGTCTGATCGACTCCTCAATTGTCTGTCAGCATCCCTTTTCATTTGCTGGATTTGAGCTCTCAAAAAGTCATTTTCTTGCGCCAACTTCTTTTTATCTCCTTCGTCGGCGGCAGCTTGCATATTCTTCTCGAATTGAAGGTCCCGGACTTGCTGTTCTATCCTACCAATCTTCGTCCTGTACCCTTCCTCCTTTGCTAGCCAATTCCATTGCTCCCTGTGAATCTTTCGTGAACTGTTGGACATGGGCTCTTTTAGAACATTTTCGACGAAACTGAAACCTTTTCCCGAACCACACATTATACTTTGGATCCACCTCACCCTTAGCTAGTTCCCGAACCATAGTTTTAGGCTCAAGGAATCTACATTCATACCACAGCTTTATAATCTTTTCTTCGGGGAATACGACTCCTGGGCTCAACTCAATGGCGTGCTTTCTCAGATCTTGATCAGTAGGAATAACTTGAAACCTTTCGAGTTGACGCAATACCCGATGAGGAACATATGGTTAGACACTGCGGATCCCCATCAGAAGAATATAACACTCCTCGGCTGCCATATATATTACTTCAGTATCGGGTAACCACCCGAACGCCCATTCAACCTGATCGGCTTCTATTGAGCTTAGTCGTGCAAGCCATGCTTCGACGCCTTCGGGGAATACAGCGCCTATCATCCGTTCCTCAAAACCCCTGATACAGTTTTTCCCAATCAACCCATGGTTCATGTATTGTGTCCGGTGATGGAGGTGTTCTTGCAGCCACAATTGGAGTAACAGATTGCATCCTTGAAAGAAATTTCCCCCTTCTCGGCATACAGTCAAGGCTCGATAGATTTCGGACAAAACCAAAGGGACTACCGTGCTGGTAGCCTTTTTGATTGCAACATCGGCTATTCCTACAAGACTTATCTCTATTTTCTTATCTTCGCGTGGACAAATCACAATCCCCAAGAATGTCGTTATGAATGCCAGAATTCGTCTGGCCTCCCACTTGGTTCTATTCCCTGCGTGAGTTAGTCCAAGGTTTGACTCTTCAAAACCCCGAGGAGTGCCGTACCGTTGGTATAAGAATTGGAGATCGCAACATCCTCCTAATAAATCATCATTTTTCACCTTCCGACTAATGCTTAGCAAATCCAGAAACCCATGCGGAGATACCGGTCTTGGTGAAAGCAGGTATTGCCCTCTTAATTTCCCATTTAATCCTGCATAGCCTGCAATCTCCTCTAGCGTAGGTGTCAATTCAAAGTCGACAAAGCGGAACACATTGCGGGTCGGATCCCAGAACGATATCAGTGCCTCGATGATGTCATTCCTTGGCTTGATATTCAGCAGATTAACAAAACCTCCCAAAATTCTCTCCACTATCTTTTTGCTACTGTCTTCCAAATCGTTCCACCATATGTGGAGCTGTTGAGGGACCTCGCTAAAGACTGAAAATGATTTATTCTGATTCTTGCTCATCCTGCACATTTATTAAGGTCATTTAAATAAAGAAAAACAACTTTGTTTTGCTAAATAAAAACTCAATTTTCAATCACGGCCTTTCAACGTCTCGGGGATGAAGATTTTAAGGCTGTGGGGGTAAATTGATCGAAATCAAAAAATTGACCCAAAGGTGGCCGTTTATACGAAATTAGCCTTCCGGTGTCTCTTTCGGGAACATTCGGCTGTTTTTGAAAACAGCATCACCGACTTATTTAGTACTAAAAAGTTAGTTTTGATATTTTTGCAAAAGGTTAAGTTGGACCTGATAAAGGTTGCCTACGTATCTCACATCCAATGAGAATCAAACCCACGTAGTTCGGTTTTAATAAAACAAACTACAATGTATGAATGAGAACTATTTTTTTTTAATTTTCCTTATTTAAAACCGGTCAGCATGCAAGTCTGAAGCAGATAAATGCGTAAGACAAATAGGATGCAACAGGATGGTCTTTTCATTTCAGGCCACCTGTCCTAGACGGACCCAACCCCTGTGTTGAGTCCCCAAAGTCAAATGCAACATGATGTAAATAAACGTTCCTACTAGGGATCCGACATGAAGCTTTGTTATTCTAGGTTCAAAAACCCGGGTTTATTGTTCTAGACCTGGCTTACCCGAGCAGACAGCTCGAGCTGAGGAGGAGGCAGCAACCCGGGAATACAGAAGCTTCACCGGTTTTGCAACTTATCCAAACCTCATTCTAAAGTGAGAATTTGACACTATACAGAAAAGAAGTCACACGAAGTGCACCCTTCTTCATGATTTAGAAGACTCAGAGAGGAGATTGGTTTCGGCACAGTTTATATGTACAATTCACAAATATCAAAGCGGTAAAAAGAAACATTTAACACATTAAATACAAACATATAATAAAATCAGATAATAATAAGCCAACTATAACAATTATTCAAAGCTCGAATTCTTAAACCCTGAACCATTGGTTCTGGGTTTCAATTCCCCAGTGGAGTCGCCAGAGCTGTCACACCTCTTTTTTACGCATATACCCGCAAGGGCGCGATATATAAAAAAGAGTTTTTCCAATTAAAGGACAACCAAAACGGGGTTCATTTATTGAGAGATTCGGAGTCGACACTTGGGAAATTTTTGGTGTCCCAAGTCACCGGTTTGAAACCCGATTTGAGGAAAGGTTTGACTCTATTTAATGGTCCGCGAACCAGAAATCCGGATAAGGAATTCTGTTAACCCGGGAGAAGGTGTTAGGCATTCCCGAATTCCGTGGTTCTAGCACGGTCGCTTAACTGTCATATTCGGCTTATTTATCTGATTTTTTACAGTTATGCACTTAATGCAAATTAATATCCCTTTACCGCTTTATTACTATTATTATTTACGAAAGAGAATGTTGCCTAAAAAATATTTCGAATCACGTCACATGAAATGCACCCGGATCCTCGACACATTCTTATTCAACATTTATGGGATTTGGATCTGGGCCGCATGAAATGCACACCCGTATTTAAGAAGGTAAAGTTATTAAAATACGCGCCTAGAGCGATTACTTATTTATACTTTTGAGAAGGCCATGATATTCGCTAAGAAACGGCACATCTCGAAATCTAAGTATTTTATATATACATTTATGAGGGCCCCGCGATTTGCATCACTTGTTAGGCGAGGCACACCTCTAATTCTAACTTGGAGCGAACTACGTCCCGCTATATTTATTTAAGAGTTGATTCAAGATTATTTAAAACATGTTACAAGCCACACTACATGAAATGCGCCTGTGGTTCCTGACACGCTTTATTTAACCTTGTTCAAAATTGGAGTCGGGTCACATGAAATGCACACCCGTTTTATGAAAGTAGAAAAAGGATAAAACCCGCACTTAAAGTGACTAGCATATTACTATTTTTGCGAAGGGCCATGAAATCAGCTACACGGCTCGTTCCAAAATTCTAATCATTTGAATATATATACCTTTACGAGGGCATCATGATTCATACTTTATTTAGCGGGGCTCGCCTCATTTATTTAAGGTCAATCCTAACACGACTTATGGTTTTCTATTTAATTGGTCTCCAATAATAAACAAAGGTCCTTTAGAAACCTATCATTCCAATTTACCATGAAATAAACCACAAAGTCATGTAGGACACTATGCTGGAGAGTGAGGATGCAGTAACAGATGCATTGGCTATTGACTGTACATTTCCACATGATAAAATTGGTCACTGCTGCCCTATTCTCTCCTATTTAAAATCAACCAAGTGGTATCCAAGATCTAACCGTTGTAACCTAGTTTAATAGTCCAGACCTCATCACAGTTCGAACTAAACATTAGTTTCATCTAATGAATATACAGCTTCATCATTATTATGTACAAAAGGAAGTAAGAAAGCTGAAACAGAAAAAAAAGATTGCAACAGCATGGCTTTGAACAACTTTCAATTCATTTCCATAAGCTTTAAGGTTTACAAAAATGTGTACCTGGATGATAACAATAGAAGAAAAAGGAACCGTCAGCAATAGTAACAACAGTGGCAGCAGCAGTAGCAAGACAACACCAGACCAGTCTTAAGCAAACAATAAAGTCGACTTCCTCTAGAATGCTCTTTCGAATGACAAATCAGAAGCAATTGCAAAGAACCAAATAGCCATAAACAACACCCAACAGACCCTAAGGAGCTTGAACTTAAACCAGAGAAGGGCTAGTAGTTATCAAAATCAACTAGCCACTTGAATTAAATCAAAAGGGCCTACTAGAGCAATGTGACCCAATGTGTTCTAGGCTTTAATCTCAGAGACTGATTTCCACAAGATTAACTCTCAAAAGATCTCTCACAAAGACTCTTTTTGGATCTCTCAAGCCAATCTTTCTTAAAGCTTTCTTCACTCTCTTTTACAATGTGAATCTATGTTTCATTTCCCTCTCTATCACAGGAAATGTTTTTCTTTTCTTCTTTACCTCTTGCCTATTTTTCAATGCCGGAATGCTCTTCTTAAAAGAACTCTCACTCTAATGTCTGCTGCCTCAGAAAAAGGATCCCCTGTTCTGTTTTTTAACCCTATATTTATAGCTGAAAAATGAAACCCTAAAGACACTATAATCAGAAAAACAACCCTGCCCATCCTTTTCTCTGCCCAACATATTATATTCTCTGTTTAGCCACTAAAATATGTCTGAGTATGGGATTTACCTAATTAAACTATTGCCTGCCACAACCATGCCCTCCTGCAGCAGGTTCCACTAATCCCTTTTATGGGCAGGGCATTTTTGAATCCTAAAATGTGCTAATTCTGATTAATCACTGATGCTAACAGCGACATCAGATTCAGGACTCAATTTAAAGTCACAAATAGTTCAAGCACTTAGCTTGGTAATGATTTCGGATCAAATCAACAGCATTAATCACTATCCAGTGTTTTAACAGGAAAATTCGTATAACTAAGCGACGACATTTACTTAATTGATCCCAACACATATAATCAAGAACAAGCGAACGCCAAACAAGTCAGTGATTCATGGTTTATGGGCAGACTCAGGGGATATCAGATTTTAGTTAACGACGCTAATCGAATTTGACACATAAGATGGTCACAACAACTAACAACTGATTAAAAATGAGTAAGAAAAGAAATTGACCAAATAAAGGGTCCGGGGATAGAGAGAAAGAATGCTAGAAAATTTATAAACAAACATGAACCAAACAACACACAGAGAAATCAATGCGGAGCAAAGAAAGAGGAGAAATACCTCTGAAATCAACAAAGGCCCGGGCTTGACCTCAGACTTGAATCGTTGAAGCCAAATGGGCCTTAATCGGGGTGTTCTCGGTCGAGACACCTAGATTAAGGTCCATTAGACCTCAACCTCCTATCAATTTCGGACGAAGACCCCATTTTGGATTTTTAGGGTTTATATGGCCGTTTTTGGGGCTCGACCAGTTCTGGCAAGATTCGAGCCGAACCAGGGCTAGTAGGGGTATGAGGGAGGTCATGGGAGGGCTTGGGGTGAGTTTGGGGTGGTTTGGGATAGAATTTCGAATCCCGGCGACCTTCGATCCAATATTCGACGCGTTTGAGACAGATTCGAGACCAACGAAGGCCGGATTCGAGGAGAGGGAGGTGAGGAGAAGGGCTGGTGTAAATTTGGGGTGGTTTGGCCTACCGGAACCGCCGTGAGGCGATTTTCGGCAGGCGGCGCACGGTGGTGGACGGCGGAGGCTTAGTTCGTCTCTAAGAGAGATGCTGAAGGTGAGGGGAGTCCGGCTTAGGGGGGCTGGGTAAGGGATTTGGCATATTAAAATTAATGGATTAATCCTAGCCGTTCGATCTGATGAGATCAATGACTTGGATCAATTCATTAATGGAAACGACGTCGCTTCAGTTAGTTTAGGACCGGACCTGGTCTTTGGGGTGAAATGAGTCGGGTATAACGGAGTGATTGAGGCCGTTGGATCAATTGAAATGGACGGATCCGATTAAAGGTGAACCGGACTGGGTTTGGGGTAACTCGATTGGGCCTGGTTTTGGACTAGGTTTTGGCCCAAATCTAATTTCCTTATCTTTTTATTTCCTAAAACTAGACTCTATATTGTGTTATATATATTTATATATATATATATATATATATATATAGTCAGATTAACTTGTAACACATACAATTAATTTTTACTAACAATTAACATAATTAAATACCAAATCCTACAATTGTACATTAAATGACAAGAAATGCGAAAAATACCCCCTTTTTTTATGATTTGTTCATTTTCGTACAAATAAACTTAACTATTTCCAAGTACGGAACTAATCCTAAAAATATAAATGCAACATATTTTGTATATATATTTTTTTTATTAATTTAAACAAGTAGACATGGGCACACAAATGCAAACAACAAGAAAAAGAACATGTAATCCCCAAATATTGCAAACAAACACAAAAACTCTTTTATTTTTGACATTTTGGGAGTAATTCTCGTATAGGGCAAAAATCACATGCTCACAGCGGTCTGTCACGGGCAGTTGTACCAACAAAGGGTGGCTCGTGCTTACAACAACAAAGTACGACCCAGAAATTTTGAAGTAGGTCAGTTGGTATTAAGACGCGTTCTTCCACATCACCAGGAAGTGAAAGAAAAATTTGCTCCTAATTGGAAGGGGCCATACATCATCAGGGAGATATTGCCGAGAGGAGTATTATACTTAGGAGATATGGAAGGAAATTATCCTGAGATAGCTGTGAATGCAGATGCTGTCAAAAGATATTATGTTTGAGTTTGCTTCGTTGATGTCTCTGCCTATCGAAATGATTGAAAGCTTTTATTCCCGCTAACCAGACACTACCAACCCTTTCGTAAACCCTTTGAGCCGGTTACATTTCTTTGACTTCCCTATTTGGAATCCAAAACCTAAAAAAAACAAAACAAAACAAAACAAAATTTCCTGAACTACGTTCTGACTTGATTCCGAAAGGATATGTAGGCAGCCTCTATCTAAAGTTCAGTCACACCAAAACAAAAATCTAATTTTCCCCGAAATTGAAACTGGGGCAGGTATTTTATTGGTTTGACCAAGAGTTCACCAGATGGTTCCAAAGTTGTAATTTTGTCAATAATTCTTTTCACCCAAAACCGAGTACAAGTCCTTCAAGATCGATGCGGAGGCATAGAAATTGAGAAACATCATTGTTGAGAGCCGAAGCGTCTTAAATTAAGAGAAATAAAATGGGAGAGTCTTATTGGTAAAAACGTTCGGGCATCATAAGGCTCTGGGAGTAGAGAAATATAAAATGAGAGAGTCCGTTAGTGAAACTCGCAAAGAGTGCTATCGGGCAATGGTAAGAAGAGAAATGAGAGAGTTCGACTAGCGATAACCCGCAAAGGGCGCTATCAACCGAGAAGAGGATTTCACCACTAAAGTTCCTGGCAAGGTTCCCTAGTTTGGAAACATAGACCCATTTTGGTTCATAAGAAAATGGAAGTTCGTGACGGTTGAGCATCCAGTTCAAGAAGCATGTTATGTCGGTTTGAAGCCAGCATACAACCCAGATAAGTCCTTTTTTTTCCCCCGAAAGGGATGCTTCTATTTTTGATTCGTTTTTTCATTCTTTGTTCATTTTGCTTTGAATCCCTTTCATCTTAACTTTGAATTCTGAAACTATAACAAAGAAAAGGTGGCAGGACCGTTTATACAGAATTCCGTCTGGTAAAAAAGGCGAAGAAAATACCCAGCCTCAGTGGTGTATTGATCCAACCCCGACTGATCATGATGATCAATTGTTTCCAAAGGAAAGGACGTTAAGAAGAAAAAGGAAATCAAACGCTAAGGTTTTAAAAAAAGGAACGAAGCAGAAAGACAGAGCCCACACAGGCAAGTCCTCATGGAATCCCGAGGCTGAACCCGGTCAGGTTGAAAGAAAGTCACCCTCAAAGACAATCAGCAACAAAGTTCTTAATGTAAATGGGGCCAAGATCAAGCGATGGAGATAATCAAGGCCACAAAATCAACCACCATTTCAGCTAACAAATTTTTCTTTGTTGAAAACAGGTCTATCTCAAATTAGTTGTGCAAGAAGAAGGTGCAGTCTAATGCAATGAAATGCGCGAGCATTGAAATAGCTCCATGACAAGGAAAACACCCAAAAGGGAAGTTTCTTTGCAAAAGTATTATTTTATGCATTTGTTGATGAGTAAAAGGAAAACACTTAAAAAAGAAACCCCAAAAAGGAAGGAGAAAGGAAAGGAAAATGAAAATTCCAAAATAGAATCAAATCATGTTAGTCTAGTATTTCGTTCAAAAAATCCCGGCCAGAAAACCTAGGACCTCTTGGCCAGAAAGCCATGGAACATTTCTTCAAAATCCCGGCCAGAAAACCGAGGATCTCCCGATTGGAAAACTGGGAGCATTTCCTTTAAATCCCGGCCAGAAAACCGAGGATCTCCTGACCAGAAAACCGTGGAACATTTCTTTTAAAACCCCGGCCAGAAAACCGAGGATCTCCCGACCAGAAAGTCGTGGAGCGTTTCTTTCAAAATCCTGACAAGAAAACCGAGGATCTCTCGACCAGAAAGTCGTGGAGCTTTTCTTTCAAAACCCCGGCCGGAAAACCGAGGATCTCCCGGCCAGAAAACCGTGGAGCAATTCTTTCAAAAATTCCGGCAAGAAAACCGTGGAGCAATTCTTTCAAAATCCCAGCCAGAAAACCGAAGATCTACAGGCCAGAAAGCCATGGAGCATTTCTTTCAAAATCCCGGCCAGAAAACCGAGGATCTCCTGGCCAGAAAGCCATGTAGCGTTTCTTTTAAAAAAATCCCGATCAGAAAAACGAAGATCCTCCGGCCAGAAAATCGTGGAGCATTTCCTTTCAGAATATCCCGGTCAGAAAATTGAGAATCTCCCAGCCAGGATGCTGTGGACCCTTTTTCCAAATTCCTCGGCCAGAAAACCGTGGAATCTTTTTCAAAATATCCCGGCCGGAAAATCGTGGAACCTTTTTTAGAAAATCTCCCGGCTAGAAAACTGTGGAGCATTTATTTTCGAAACTAGGTTTAAACATCAAGATTCTTTTGGCCAATACTGAAGAGTCTTTGTAATCAATTTCTGTGCCACGGCTAACTCACGAAATTTTCCTAGCGAAACTTGGGCAGAAAAATTTCATTCGTTTGTTCGTCTTATTGTCTACGGAGATTTGACCTCGGGATGTGAGGATCGAGATAACCTACGAGTTGAGACTCAATCTAGAATAAAGAAAAAAAAAAGAAAAGAACCAAAAGAAGATGAGTTCCAATGTTGGAATAAACAGAGGCGCAGATTGCTCATAATCTGATTGAAGTCACGAGTCCCGCCAATCCCATTTCACTCAATGTTACAGGAATAAACAAGCATGTACAACTTGCAAGCATCAAGATTCAGATCGATGTCTACAACAAAATTAGCTAAGACTCAAGATCAAGTTTTCAAGAGAATCATAGATAGGAATCTTGTAACTCATAGTTGATAGCATAGCTAGCTTAGCTTTAATTTCGCTTTTGGTGTAATAAGGAGGTCAGTAAGTAGTAAGCAGCAACAGCAGCAACAGTAGCAACAGTAACATCAAAGTGTTAGTCCATGGTAGTCCCAGCTACCAAAACTTCTCGAACTACATTGACCTGATTCCTGTTTAGCTTAGGTTAAGATTTTTCAAAAATGCTTCACATGGAGTGCTCGAACGGGCAAAAATCGCTCATATTTGCTCATTTACTCCCACATGTGATTTTTGCCCTATATGAGAATTACTCCCAAAAATTCAAAAATAAATAGTGTTGTGTTGTTTGCAATTTTCGTGGATTACGTGTTTTTTTAGTTATCTGAGTCTGTGTGAGCGTGTTTGTTTGTTTAAATTAAAAAAATACAAAAATATATTGCGTTTGCATTCTTAGGATTTAATTTACAATTAAAAGTAATCAGGTTTATTTGACAAAAATGGAAAATAACAAAAAATATGTATTTTTTGCATTTTTAATATTTAAATGCCTAGTTGTGTGATTTATATTTCATAGATATTTAATTGTGTGTTAATTATTAGTATGACTTAATTAGTATTTTTATAATTTAAATTGATTTTGTAGTGTAATTAGAATTTTTGTTTTAATAAATTAGGAACTAAATTAAGAAGAGAAAAAGAATTAGAAAAGAAAAGAAGCTACTCGGTCGTCCATTCTCAGCCAAAACCGGGCCCAAAACGCCCCAAGCCCAGTCCAAACCCAACCTGTCTCACCGACCCAACCACTAATTAAACGCAACTATACCGTTTGGGTCACCATCCATCTCAACCGTCCAATCCTACCCCATCCAATGGCCATTACCCCATCTCCCTTACGCGTCCAGTGACCCATTCCCATAACCCGGTTCAAACCTATCCCTCACTCTCCTAAACAACGTCGTTCCTCATTAATGAAATGATCCAAGCCGTTGATCATGATTGATCCAACGGCCAAGATCAAATCCACCCCCATTATATATTCTTTTTACCCTACCCAGCCCTCCTTCCAAAACACCCCTCATTCCTGACTCGTCTCTATCAAAGACGGAACCCAGCCCCAAACCCTAGCACCGCCCTCCTTCTCCACCGCTTGAAACCCAGTGGCAACCGCTCCGATGACCCCCAAAAGAACAACCCCGAACCACAAAACCACCCCCAATCCAAATCCACACACCTCTTACCTCGAATCAACTTGGAACTTCTCGAATCTTCATTTGAAAATTCGAGTCGAACTTGAACTAATGCCAATCGACCCCAAATTGACGCCACACATCCACCTAACCTTCCTCATAACCAAACCAGGCTTGGTTTGGTTCGAATCTAACCAGAAACCCACAAACCCCAAATTAGTCGTATAAAGCCTAAAAATTCAAATTTGGGTCTCTGGTAAAAATTAAAGGGAATTGGGGTCAGAATAGACTTTAATTGAGATGTTTTCGTTTGAAAATATTTCAATCAAGGTCTGTTTGATTTCCAAAATCCAATTTCTAGTCAAAAAGTTCAAGACCAAATTGGTTCGAGTCTATTTTCTTTGTGATTCTTCTCTCAAGGTATTTCTTTTCTTTCTTCTTTCTTTATTTTTGTACTTATTGGCTAGTTTTAATTGTTTCACTGTTTTTCATATTTTCCCTTTGTCGTTAATTTTCTCTTTTTTCTTCTCCTCAAAGACCTTTTATTTGGTCGATGATTATTTCTGTTTGTTATTTTAAATGTGTCAGTATAGTATACAAATTCACTTCGATTAATATCGTCGAATGGTTGATTCTGCTTTTTTACCTATTTGCTCGAGAATTTTGAATCACTGATTTGTCGATCATTTGTTAGCGATTATGTGTTGTAATTGATTAAATAAATATCGTCGATTAGTCGTATAGGTTTGTTTTGTTAGAACAAGGGTACTATGGTTTATTGACACTGTTAATCTGTTCAAAAATCATTGATTGAATTAAAAGCTGGAATTGTTTGTGGCTAAACTTAGGAAACGAATTGGTTATAGTTGAATTAAACTTAGTTGTATTTTTAAATGGGAAATTTCATAGTTAGCGGACTGCCACTCTTGAGCACATGTTGAACCATTAGGGCAGGTTTTAGTGGAATACACCCTGGCAATGACACAAAGTAATAGGGAGTCAGGAACCAGCTTAGTTTAATATTAAGAACTGTAAATTCACCTGGAAATGATAATGGAACCTGCTGTACAACAGGATATCCGTTACATTTTTGAACTTTAGAAGTTTTAATTAAAAGAGCCATACCTAGACAAATAAAGGTGGAAAACAGGGGAATAATATAGAGTTTAGTTCAGTTTAAGAGGCGGCAGGGGGGTTGTATCAGCAGGTTTATATAAGGGACAGACATATTTTTACACAAGAGAGACTTTCATATAAAACACTGATTTTCAGAGAGAAAAACAGACCTTGAGTTAGTAATCCCGTCTACAACACTGTTTTGCCCCTGTTTTGGTCTATTTTCTTCCCAGTTCATAGTTCCAATTGAATCAGCCTTCTCTCTTTCAAAAAAGATACGACCAGTAGTGTTCGTGAGTTGGTAATCTTGTCTATAGCACTGTTACATTAGTTCGAAAACCAGGAACAATTTGAATCCTTTTCCTGTTTCTATTTCTATATCTAAGAGCTCAAATTGTCTGAACGTTTCTTTTGAGCAATTTGGGGCCTATTTTGTTGCTGTCCGGTCTTTTATGTTGCTATTTGGATTGCTTTCAATCATTTGCTTGGATTAAATCATTCCCCGAAATTTAGTGTTGCCTCTTGTTGTTGGCTCTTTTGGATCTTTGCTGGGATTTGCTGCTGCTGTTGTTTACTATTTGTTTACTATCGAACAGATCACTGATCTCCCCTTTGCTTTTGAATTCTAGGTACACAGCTTCAAATTCCTTGCTGGTGTAGGCTTTGAATAAAAATTGGAAATAAGAATGCCTGTTGGGTTCATGCATATGGATCACTGCCCATTTAATCTTAGAATTAGATTAGGTTTTTCTATACATATTTGTTAGTTGTAAGGTATATTTGTATAACTGAAACTGTTGTATGTTTCGATTTAAATCTAGGATTGTTTTAGATTGAGTCGATATTTCTTGTTAATATATGAACTTTTGTCAAAATTACTATAGAGTTTGAATTTTGTTCAAAGTCGGCGATGACTAAGGTTTTGATAAAACAGTTGAGTTTCAAGTATATATCTTCGAAATGAATCACTAGAATTAGACTTACAATCCATGTAGTTAGCTTTTTATTTAGTTTGTAGCTTTAACTAATCAGTCATCCTATTTTAGCGAGTCGCTTGAGAATAGATATTTTCGATCTAATTAATAAGAGAGGCATTAAAATTAAGGAACATAAGCTCATGTCTTGTTAAGAGTCTTCCTTAAATTAGATGTATCCCCGATTATCTAGTAACAAACCTTAGCTAAAAAATGGAATTGCCTTATGTACCAACACTCTGCATGAGTTAATCAAGGAATAACATCAACAAACATGTACACCGACTAAATTCTTATTAAAGTTGATAGTTTCGTTTTACTCGAAATTAGACTCTTGTTTAAAGGTTTGAATGTATAGTTTCATTTTCATAAAAGCGGTACAGAAGAAATAAAATTGCATTACAGGATAACATGTACTAAAATCAGATATTTTTAGCCATTTATAATAGTTGAAGCAACCGTGCTAGAACCACGGGATCTGGAGGTGGCTAACACCTTCCCTCGGGTTAACAGAATTCCTTACTTAGAATTTCCAGTTCGCAGACTTCATTTGGAAAGTCAAAATTTCCTCGATCCGAGATTTGAATAAATCGGCGACTTGGGACACTTTAATTTATTCCAAGTAGCGACTCTGAAATAAATAGAATAATCCCATTTCGAATATTGTCACTTAAATTGAAAAAACTCCCTCGCCCGTCTTTTACCCCCCCCCCCGGTATATGGGGCGTGCCAAAAGGAGGTGTGACAGCTCTGGTGACTCTGCTGGGGAATTGGCAAACCCAGAACCACTGGTTCAGGGTTTAAGAATTCGAGCTTTGAATAATTATTGTATTTGGCTTATTTATTATATGTTTGTTTTAATGTGCTAAATGTTGCTTTTACCGATTTGATATTTTGTGGATTGTATATAAATTGTGCCGATACCCACTCTTTCCTCTGAGTCTCTTTGAAATATAATATCGGGCATTTGCTGGACATAGCCCGTTTTTCTCAAGATAGCTATGGTGCTTGGCACCCAGTGAAAGATTTTTAGTCACACATGATTAGGCGTGGGAGTACTATCAATTAAGCCGGAAAGCCATGCTACCGGTGCGCTGACACTCCTCGGCTCAAGTTGTCCGCTCGAGTAAAGCCAGTCTAGGCAGCTTTTCCAACAGGATGATGATTTAGAATAACAAAACATCATGCCGGATCCCCAATAGGAACGTCTATTTGCATCATGTGCATATTCGACTTAGGAGGCTCAACACAGGGGTTGGGCCTGTCTATGACAGGTGTACCTGAAGCAAAAAACCAACTTGATGCATCTTTGTCTGTGCATTTATTTGTTTCGAACTTGCATGCTAACTGGTTTATTATTAAAAAGGGAAGGAGTAGTTTTGAAGAAAAGGAAAATGCCAGGGTATAGGGTCACTTTTTAAATGCTTCGAAAATTTCCCAAATAAACTTCGATAATTTTTGTAAAAGAAAAGGAAAAGATGGAAAATAGTTTGTTTTTTTTAAATGATTTAGTTCATTTGTTTCGAACTACGCAAGTTTGATTCTCACCGGACGTGGGATACGTAGGCAACCCATATCGGGCTCGATTAATACTGCTTTTTCAAAAATGAGAATAAAAAAAATGTGTTTAAATTAGGAGAATTGTCCTTAGTCAAGGGTTGTGAAATTTTGTAAAAAACAGCCAAACGCCCCGAAAGGGCGCCGAAGGACCGATTTCGCAAAAACAGTACCTAGTCGTCACACCGATATCCTGTTACACAGCCTTCAAATCTTTTTTAAGTGTTGAAAGGCCGTGTTAACGAGATTCATTTTTTTATAAATTAAAAATAAAAATAATTTGGAAAATCTTAAGTTTTATTTTTTTTATCTTTTCTAGGATCAGCATGGCTCCATCGCAAAGAATCGGTCAGAAAAGGGCAAGAGACGAAAATGTCTCCCATGTTTATGGTTCAAGATAAAACCCTGGGTCGTCTCAGTGATTGGTGGGCTAGCTTTTCTTCTTGGCAAAGAAATCAAGTCTAAGAACACCTCAAGTTTCTTCCAAATATTATGAGAATAAAACCGGACAAAAATCTGATCAGGTCTTTGGTGAGTTTCTAGGACTCAGCAAATAATGTTTTCAGATTCCGAGACTGCAAAATGGTGCCCACTTTAGAGGAGTTAGGCGGACTAACAGGGTTTGGGAAAGATCTATACAAAAAGAAACCCGTTGCTCCTAAAAATTGGAGATAAACTCAAATCACACAACCCAATTTGGATTGCTTTTAATCCTTTGCTTGGATTAAATCATTCCCCGAAATTTCCTGTTGCCTCTTGTTGTTGGCTCTTTTGGATCTTTGCTGGGATTTTCTGTTGCTGTTGTTTGCTATTTGTTTAATGTCGAACAGATCACTAATCTCCCCTTTGCTTTTGAATTCCAGGTACACAGCTTCAAATTCCTTATTGGTGTAGGCTTTGAATAAAAATTGGAAATAAGAATGCATGTTGGGTTCATGCATATGGATCACTGCCCATTTAGTCTTAGAATTAGATTATGTTTTACGATACATATTTGTTAGTTGTAAGGTATACTTGTATAACTGAAACTGTTTTATGTTTCGATTTAAATCAAGGATTGTTTTAGATTGAGTCAACATTTCTTGTTAACATATGAACTTTTGTCAAAATTAGTATAAAGTTTGAATTTTGTTCAAAGTCGGCGATGACTAAGGTTTAGATAAAACAGTTGAGTTTCAAGTATATATCTTCGTTATGAATCACTAGAATTAGCCTTGCAATCCATGTAGTTAGCTTTTTATTTAGTTTGTAGCTTTAACTACTATGTCATCCAATTTTAGCGAGTCGCGTGCGAATAGAAATTTTCGATCTAATTAATAAGAGAGGCATTAAAATTAGGGAACATACGCTCATGTCTTGTTAAGAGTCTTACTTGAATTAGAAGTATCCCCGATTATCTAGTAACAAATCTTAGCTAAAAAATGGAATCGCCTTACAAACCAACAATCTGCATGAGTTAATCATGGAATAACATCAATAAACATGTACACCGACTAAAAATCCTTATTAAAGTCGATAGTTTCGTTTTACTTGAAATTAGACTCTTTTTTAAAGGTTAGATTGTATAGTTTCATTTTCATCAAAGCAGTACAGAAGAAATAAAATTGCACTACAGGATAACATGTGCTAAAATCAGATATTTTTAGCCATTTACAATAGTTGAAGCGATCGTGCTAGAACCACGGGATCTGGGGGTGCCTAACACCTTCCCTCGGGTCAATTGAATTCCTTACTTAGTATTTCCGGTTCGCAGACTTTATTTGGAAAGTCAAAATTTCCTTGATCCGGGATTTGAATAAATCAGTGACTTAGGACACCTGAATTTATTCCAAGTGGCGACTCTGAAATAAATAGAATAATCCTGTTTCGAATATTGTCACTTAAATTGGAAAAACTCCGTCGCCCATCTTTTACCCCCTCGGTGTATGGGGCGCCAAAAGGAGGTGTGAAATCCACCCTACCCGAGCATGGAGTCATTACATCCTATACCATCCTACTAAGAATGCACCCGATAGCAAGAAAACAAGTGAAACGCTTGGGGACGCATATGACGTCTTTATTTCCTTTTCCTTATCATTCATGACTATTTGACTTGACTTATGGGATTTTGAGTTTATCTCCAACTTTTAGAATTACATGGTGAGATTCGTGTTAATGAATGTCATAATATGCTTGATTATGTAAAATCTTCATCGATACAATATCCCTTTAATCACATAAATTGCAGCATCTAGATATAAGAACATACAATCAGTTCCATTTGAAATGATGCTTTCAAAACTACACGTCAAGCCAATTTCTAGTGATGTTAAGCTAGATTTTATAGATGAGTGTTTTGGTAAGGTATAAATGTGAACCATTCTCTTGAGTATCAATCGATCTTTAAGAATTTTTTTTCGTCAAATTGATCCTTGGAGCTCTAAGTAGGAAGTTTATTTTTTAAACCATCAGATTCTGTAAAAGAAGTTAATTATTTTCCTAGAACGCATAAAGGCCGAGTCTAAAAGAAGTTTGCCACATTAACGATTAATATTGTCTTATTCTTTACTAGATTACATTTAGCGTATGGCAAATCCATACATTTAGATAATCAGTTAGTAATGTTGCATTTTTAAAGGGTGTGAATGGGAAATGGAAGAGGCACCTTTTGGATTGCACCTCTTCATCTCACCCTCCTTTGTCTATAAATTTAGAGGCTTGGCCTCATATTTTAGACATGAAAATCAAATGGAAAAATCTGAAAATTTCTCCCCTATTTTCTATAATGTTGCATTATTTTCAAATAAACATAAGTGTCAAGTGTGATTTGCTCCGTCTATTGAGTTCGCTGAAATTCTGCAGTTTCGATTGCCAGTGTTGCAGAATAGTTATTCCGTTCTATCCCGGGAGGAATTAATCCAAAACCTTGGGCAACAGTGAGGGGATTAAATTCCTTAAGGACACACAAGCAACTTGTGGGCTCGAAATTATTATTTTACGTTTTGTTTATTGAACTAACGTTTGTTTACTTCTCTGATTTTCTGATTTCGAACACAGATTACCAACAATCTTAAGGAATTTAAGTGTACAAATGACTAATTGATTTTTTGTAGAGCGGACTCTGCGTCGGTTCAAATAATTTGTTTCACACACTAGTAAAGTGTCCTCTGCCTAACGTTGGATCAGAAAATTTGGTAAAGGAAATTTATTCTGCTTTATATTCTGTCTCTCAAAACTAATCAAAGTTGGCACTATGTCTTTCTATTATCATGTTTATGTAACGACCCGGCCCGTCGTCACGAGAATTATCACCCCGTCATGTTGTAAATGCATGTTTGATGATTTTATATCAGTGTTAGAGCCTATCGGGTGAGTTAGGAGTGATTTGGATTGAAAATGAAACAAATAGCATGTTTGAAGAAAGCTTGAATATGAAAAGTCAACCAAGAGTTGACTATTGAGTTAGAGTGCTCGGAACCGGATTCTGATGATTCGACTAGTTCCGGGGGATCATTGATGACTTAGGAGAGCAATCGGAATTGAATTCGGAGGTCCGGTGTAGCTTTAAGCTTGAATTGGCGAATGTTGAATTTTGGCGAAAACCGGATGGTAGGTGATATTTTGATCCGGGGGTCGGAATGGAATTCCGACAATTTTTGTAGCTCCGCTAGGTGATTTTGGATATGCCTGCAAAATTTCAGGTCATTCGGACATCGTTTGGTCGGGTTTTTGATCGAATGAGTAATTCGGAAAGTTTTAAGAAATTTAGGCTTGAATCCGTGTGTAATTGGTGATTTTGATATTTAGTATGGTGTTTTTATGGTTGGAATAAGTTTGTATCATGTTTTGGAGTATGTTGGTGGTTTTCGTTGGGGTCCCGGGAGTCTCGGGATGAATACGGGGGTCCAAACGGACCATTGTTGAAAGAAAAGAGAAAAATCTGGTTGCTGTCATAACCTCAGCAGACAATTGCTCTCCGCGATCGCGGGGATGGGGATGCGATCGCGTAGAGTGGGGAGATAAGGCATCGCGATCGCAGGGTAAGAGTCGCGATCGCGTAGATTTGATCGGGTGTTAATCGCGATCGCAGGCCAATATACGCGATCGCGTAGAGGAAGAAATGGGTCCAGGAGAAATATGCTACGCGATCGCAGGAGTGAAGGACGCGATCGCGTGAGGCAGGGTGACTGTGCTTCGCGATCGCGTGAAGGAAGTCGCGATCGCGTGAGGCCGAGAATTTGAGCATCGCGATCGCGTGAGGAAGATCGCGATCGCGTAGAAGAACCTGTTCTGGCAGTGAACTTAAGTCCAGAAACAGAGAGTTACGGGTTTTCAACCCAAAAACACACATTTGAGCCCTAGAGAGAAGAAAACTCGAGGAAATCACCGAGAAGTCATCGGGTATCGTTGGAGGTAAGATTCTTGACTCAAAAACATCAATTTATGGTAGTATTAACATCAATCTTCATGAAATTGGGTTGAAATCTTGAAGAAATGTGGCCCAAGTATTAAAAACGGGATTTTTGGATTTGGGAGGTCGTTTGAACTCCGATTTTGGTAAATTTTATATGTATGGACTCGTGGCGAGACGAGGGTTCCAGAAATGTGAATTTCGTAAATTTTCGGAATGTGGGCCCGGGGCTCGGGTTTTGACAACTTTGGGAATTTTGATGTAAATTGAGTTATTTCGAATGGGTTGTGTTTAATTAGCCTATATTGATGTATTCTCATTGATTTTGAGCAGATTCGGCATTCAAGGTGATTGAATTGCGAGGCGAGCGCAAGGCGGATTAAGGCTTCTATCGGATCGAGGTGAGTGGTAGTAGTAAACAATGTACTGAGGGTTTGAAACCCCGTACTTGCACTTTACAATGCTATGTAGAGATGAGACACGCGTCATGTGACGAGCGTGGTGGCATTGGGATTTGGGGATTGGACTTGGTCCTTCCCGACTAATAGTATACTGTGTATTATGACTGATAATGAGATTATAAATGTGTAGTTGGGCTAATAGCCATATTTGGGGCCTCGTGCCGATCTGTAGAGCATTAGGGAACCTATAGAGCTAGGTGACCCTTATATCGTGTTAGATACATAAACTCAGCCGTAGTTATAACTGTATAGCATATCATGAGCCAGTACTAGATGTGTACTTGGAGGTAGACATAGGGTGGAATTCCTTATTCTAGCTGAGTGAGCCTGAGAGGCCAGGTCTATATTGACTGGGATAGGGTCGAGGACCTATTGCGAGGTATTACATATATATATACCTATATTGGATCGGGCTGCACGCCGCAGCAGTATATATATTGGATCGGACTGCACGCCGCAGTAATATACATGTGGGACGGACCGCACGCCGCAGTATTATTGCGCTTGGGCTGTAGGAGCCCCTTCGGAGTCTGAGTCTGCACATATTCCAGTGAGCGCGGTATTATAATATTATATGTATATATATATAATTTGGATCGGACTGTACGCCGCAGTAATATATGGTGGACCTGGCTGCACGCCACAGTATCATAGCGCTTGGGCCTAAGGAGCCCCTCCGAAGTCTGCACACACCCCCAGTGAGCGCCGTCGACGTTAAATGGCTGCACGCGGCAGCGGTATATGTATTGGAGCGGGCTGCACGCCGCAGCATTATACTTATTGATATTCATATATATACTAAAATACTGATATGATATAGACATATGTATATGTCTCCATATATTGAGATAGTTGTATACCGTAGTGGTATGAGTGAGAATGTGGTCAGTGTGGGACCTAGATGGCATAGATGTGGACTGGATATTGGGGGTATTCATTATAGTGATGACTTACCCGTGAGGTTACCCTTAGAACTGTATAGTGATAGTACAGGTGTTCTCACTTCCAGTCGTTGTTTATTATTGTTACTCACTGAGTTGAAATATACTCACCCCACTCCCCCGTATTTTTGTGTGTGCAGATATACATGATTCGGAGGGCAGTTGAGCTATCGCAACTGTTTGTGTTATCGCCATTCTATGGAGACTTCGAGGTAGCTGCCGACGTCCGCAGGACCCGATATTTCTTCCTACTGTCTTGATTTATGTATTGATTATTTCTTTCCGCTCCGATCTTTGGTTGTAAACCTTATTACACTTACGTTCTTTAGAGGCTCATGACTCTTGACCCTTCGGTCTGAGGGAGTTAATATGTTTTGAGACTTGGTTCCCTGTTTGATACATTTATATCACTGTTGCTTATGACTTGATATGCTTAAATGGCCTAAAGAGAGCTTCTAGCCCCGTTATTGTTATTGATTGGTCAGGCTGGCTTAGCAATGTGCTAGGCGCCATCACGACCGGATTTGGGGTCGTGACAAGTTGGTATCAGAGCCTAGGTTTACTAGGCCTCATGAGTCTTGAGCCGGTTAGTAGAGTCTTGTGGATCGGTACGGGGACGCCTGTACTTATCCTCGGGAGGCTGCGAACCTTTAGGAAATACTTTACATTTCTTGGAATTCTTATCGTGCGTACTTGATTCAGCTTGAGATACATTTTTGAAATTCCTTCCGCACGTCTGTGTACGCATCGAGCGCTCAGTAATATAATTGTCTTATGGCTTGCAATTCCCCGATCGAGGGGCGCGATATTATCTCCGTGAGTTCATGTTGGGCCAGTCGGGAAGACTTGAGGCCAGATCCTTGTCTATGGCTTGAACACCAAGGTATTAATTTTGCGAGTCGGTATTATGAAGTTCATACGATCGGTATTGATCCTTATTGTGCAAATGGCAGTTTGATAATGGGAGAGCTGTAAGGTATTCAGTTCTTATTGTGATTTGATATGTAGCCCTAACTATAGGCGTGAGAAATAATTATCATATCTCGTAATTGGAAGGTAAAGTGCCTTATGTGTAGTGGAACGAGTTTAAACTCGGGAAGACTAAAGTGATTTTGATATGTGTTATGATTCGAGCAGGTACAACACATGCTCAGGTATAATTGTGATAATATGATTCGTATAGTATTGAGATTTAATGTTGTTGAAATACATTGTGATGTTTTGTTGAGTTGTGGATGTATTGTTAGAATGGTTTGGTGATTATCTGGCAGGTGGATAGGCCAATTTACAAAGGAAACTCTGCCGAAATTTTTGGAAAATCCGGGACTTAGAAAAGATTTTGCCACCTAAAGAGGGGGCGTAACTGTTGTGTGTGAATGAATGCAAGAATTGCAAAAGGGTTAATATTTATGATGATTTGAATCTCCACCGAAGCTTGTAAATGACTGAGTTTAATCTAACTAGAACTTTGTGGCATCATTTGAGTAATAATGATATGGGTGGTTGAAAGTGCTTTGATGAATGACTTCGAGCTAAGTTGGGGAGGTTGTTATTGATTATCTGATTGCACTGTCGTGTGCTGTGTTGGCTCTGTCTCTAGGTATGTTGGGAAATTTTGATAAAGGCTTATGGCGCTTCGTAGATTTGAAGAAATACTAGGATGTTTTGAACTACTGTTGGTAGAGAATGTTCGGTGTATAGAAAGGAAAGATAGCGAATTGTACCTGTAAGTAATCATGTTCTGCGATGTCAGAGTTCTAACAAAAAACGAGTGGTTCTACTCAATAGGACAGTTGAATTACAGCTGAATAAGGGTGAATGATGCCCGAGAATGGTTTTGCAGTGTTCAGATTTTGCTTGTAACAGTCAGGTGCCTTAAGATTGTGCATGTGGCTAAAGATGGCGGTTTCGTTAGAAAAGATCAAGGCTTGTGTTATATTATGTGAATGATGGGATTCTATGTAGTATTGGGAAGTAATGATAACAAATTCAAAATCGCAAGAGGTTCTTCAAAATAAAGTATTGTAGGATGTGATCCTTCTGGGAAATATTGAGAGAGTATTCAGTGGCCTATATGTCTTAGACCGTGTGGTCTTATGTACGAGTCTCATGTGGTAACATGAGTTGATGTATTATGGTACTATAGTAAAGACTGATATGAAATTAAAGATGAATTAGAAAGGAAACTGGATAAATAGAACAACTTGTTAATAAACCAGAATGGTATGAAAAAGGAATACGACTAATTCCTGGTATATGGTTGAAGTAATGAGTCTTACAGATATTGTGCAGCAAAGCTTTTGAGAGCTGACAGTTGTGTAACTTGATATGGGTATAAGGACTCAGTCCTGGCGGTTTAATTTATGCAATGTAATTGGGAGAAAGAGTTTGCGATGTGTTATACCGTAGTTTGAAAATGAGTGTATTTTTCCTGTTGGTATGCGAAGCGTGGAATATGTAATGAGTTTTTCTTCTATATGGGATCACGAAAGTCCTTGACTAGTGGAGTGCGCCGATATTGAGGCGGAGGAAAGGGATATGAATTTCCATGTTGTCTTAGTGTGATATGGTATACACGATGTGTTATGGAAAGTTGATAAGGGTATATTCAAGGTTTGAGATCAGTTCATAATATATGGGAAGTCAATAAAATTATTGAGCAGCGCGGACAGCTGCAGGTGAATTAAGAATCGATCTTTCTGATAATTTAAGAAAATAATACTGCTATTCTATTAACTTGGCAGGGAATATGATCCAAAAAGGACAAGGTAATGTAAAATGATGATATCCAGTTGTATGGTGGTATTCTCTTGTTGGATCGACTATAATAACTGAATCGTTGATGGCATAGTGAAATTTCCGAATGGCCGTCGTGGTATGAATGGACGCTTGATGTGCGTTATGTATTCGTACGGTGGAGTGTGGAACCAGGTATTGTGATTCATGTGTTGTATATGTATTGGAGACTTGAAGTTCTCGTTAGTCCGCCTATGCAGTGGTTGTATATCATGGGTATCGACACCGTTTTGTGATTTTCGAAAATCAGAAGCTCTAATGGCTTTTTCTCTCTTGACTTGATAAAACGAATTTGGATTATGATACTCGATTGCTGACTGGTTGTCATGGGTCAGATTGTCTAGACTAATGTGATGTGGACTATGTCGGAAAATGACACAAATTGCGTAGCAGAAAAACATCAAAGTATGCTCCAATAGAGTAGTTGTACCCAGGACCAGCGGACGGCTGGTAGGCATTGCTTTGTTAATTGGACCTTAGGGGCGGATGTTAGTGTAGAGGTATCTACCATTGTTTCAGTTCCAGTATTGGGGAACTTTGACGGGTGCAATGCAGGTGGCCGAGCTTGAGGCTATGTATATGTTGTTGCAATGAGCGACTTGTCTCGATGTGCATTCCCTTTGCTAGGTGTATTCGTGGATCGGGTGGCACGCCGCCACAAGTATAGTATTTGGGTCGGGTGGCACGCCGCCACATGTATGGTATCTGGATCGGGTGGCACGCCGCCACATGTATGCTGTTGGAACGGGTTGCACGCCGCAACAGAATATTGTGAAAATATAGTTAGTTATATGCTACTGGTATACAATACTTCCCCACTTCTGAGGAAAAGACCGTTTGGAGTATCGCTTGGCGAATGGCACATCGGTTGTGTCCTTTCAGGATTTAATAGCATACATTAATTGTTTCACCGTGAGTGAGATTGATTGCTTGGATTCAGACCTAAATATGTGTGTGGCTGACCGTTTTGAGCTTGGTAAATTGAGGTGCTTCATGAGTAATAGTGTTTGGATATAATCACAAATCGTGGTAAGGCCACGTGATGTTATGACCTCTCGAGGAGGATTCAGGTACTCTTTCTATAATGCGAGACGCGATCTCAGTTCTATGTTATGATGGCACAGAGGAATTGAATTGCAGCTCTATTTGCTGGAGACAGTTGTCATGATTTGAGCTGTCATGATTCGAGTGTGTGCAGACGTTTCTATTGGAGCCTATGTTGTGCTCGTCGTGGCTTAGGCCGGTGTTAAGGTGTTTATCACCAGTGTGGTGTGTTATAATCGAAATGACCGTTGGAGTCATTATTGAATATGAGCATATTGGGTCTTAGCTTGTTAGAAAGGTAGAAACCGAGGTTTGGCTCCGAAACCTATCGTGGTATGAATTTTAAAAAGGGAAATAGATTCACGAATGGTTAACCCGAGAGATGGGTTCGGTATATCACGTGCTTCAGCTGCCGTGGGCAGGATATGGAGGTGTTGGAATAAGACTCTATCTAATGAAAGAGGTTTTCAGCTAGTATTTGGTGATTGTGGCCAGTTGTTGTGATTAGAGACTATCGTCTCGAGTGATTGGGTTGTTTGATACATCATATGATCTCACCCGGAGTGGTGAGTATGGCTTATTGCAGTGGATTCTAGTGTATCCTGAGTACAGGAATGGGATTAGCAATTGGTATATGATTTTAGAAAGTACAATGTGGTTTATGGTTAAGATGGTCTGTGAGATTTCAGCTATATGGTGTTTCAAGCTTATGAGAGACAGGGCGACGTGTGATCGCCCGAATATATGCTGGGTAAGGTCATTCAGCTATTGAGTTGCTTCTAGTACCACTCTGGTACGCTCGAGGACGAGCGTTTGTTTAAGTTGGGGCGAATGTAACGACCCGGCCCGTCGTCACGAGAATTATCACCCCGTCATGTTGTAAATGCATGTTTGATGATTTTATATCAGTGTTAGAGCCTATCGGGTGAGTTAGGAGTGATTTGGATTGAAAATGAAACAAATAGCATGTTTGAAGAAAGCTTGAATATGAAAAGTCAACCAAGAGTTGACTATTGAGTTAGAGTGCTCGGAACCGGATTCCGATGATTCGACTAGTTCCGGGGGATCATTTATGACTTAGGAGAGCAATCGGAATTGAATTCGGAGGTCCGGTGTAGCTTTAAGCTTGAATTGGCGAATGTTGAATTTTGGCGAAAACCGGATGGTAGGTGATATTTTGATCCGGGGGTCGGAATGGAATTCCGACAATTTCTGTAGCTCCGCTAGGTGATTTTGGATATGCCTGCAAAATTTCAGGTCATTCGGACATCGTTTGGTCGGGTTTTTGATCGAATGAGTAATTCGGAAAGTTTTAAGAAATTTAGGCTTGAATCCGTGTGTAATTGGTGATTTTGATGTTTAGTATGGTGTTTTTATGGTTGGAATAAGTTCGTATCATGTTTTGGAGTATGTTGATGGTATTCGTTGGGGTCCCGGGAGTCTCGGGATGAATACGGGGGTCCAAACGGACCATTGTTGAAAGAAAAGAGAAAAATCTGGTTGCTGTCATAACCTCAGCAGACAATTGCTCTCCGCGATCGCGGGGATGGGGATGCGATCGCGTAGAGTGGGGAGATAAGGCATCGCGATCGCAGGGTAAGAGTCGCGATCGCGTAGATTTGATCGGGTGTTAATCGCGATCGCAGGCCAATATACGCGATCGCGTAGAGGAAGAAATGGGTCCAGGAGAAATATGCTACGCGATCGCAGGAGTGAAGGACGCGATCGCGTGAGGCAGGGTGACTGTGCTTCGCGATCGCGTGAAGGAAGTCGCGATCGCGTGAGGCCGAGAATTTGAGCATCGCGATCGCGTGAGGAAGATCGCGATCGCGTAGAAGAACCTGTTCTGGCAGTGAACTTAAGTCCAGAAACAGAGAGTTACGGGTTTACACCCCCAAAACTCAATTTCAAGCCCTAGAGAGAAGAAAACTCGAGGAAATCACTGAGAAGTCATCGGGTATCGTTGGAGGTAAGATTCTTGACTCAAAAACATCAATTTATGGTAGTATTAACATCAATCTTCATGAAATTGGGTTGAAATCTTGAAGAAATGTGGCCCAAGTATTAAAAACGGGATTTTTGGATTTGGGAGGTCGTTTGAACTCCGATTTTGGTAAATTTTATATGTATGGACTCGTGGCGAGACGAGGGTTCCAGAAATGTGAATTTCGTAAATTTTCGGAATGTGGGCCCGGGGCTCGGGTTTTGACAACTTTGGGAATTTTGATGTAAATTGAGTTATTTCGAATGGGTTGTGTTTAATTAGCCTATATTGATGTATTCTCATTGATTTTGAGCAGATTCGGCATTCAAGGTGATTGAATTGCGAGGCGAGCGCAAGGCGGATTAAGGCTTCTATCGGATCGAGGTGAGTGGTGGTAGTAAATCATGTACTGAGGGTTTGAAACCCCGTACTTGCACTTTACAGTGCTATGTAGAGATGAGACACGCGTCATGTGACGAGCGTGGTGGCATTGGGATTTGGGGATTGGACTTGGTCCTTCCCGACTAATAGTATACTGTGTATTATGACCGATAATGAGATCATAAATGTGTAGTTGGGCTAATAGCCATGTTTGGGGCCTTGTGCCGATCTGTAGAGCATTAGGGAACCTATAGAGCTAGGTGACCCTTATATCGTATTAGATACATAAACTCAGCCGTAGTTACAACTGTATAGCATATCATGAGCCAGTACTAGATGTGTACTTGGAGGTAGACATAGGGTGGAATTCCTTATTCTAGCTGAGTGAGCCTGAGAGGCCAGGTCTATATTGACTGGGATAGGGTCGAGGACCTATTGCGAGGTATTACATATATATATACCTATATTGGATCGGGCTGCACGCCGCAGCAGTATATATATTGGATCGGACTGCACGCCGCAGTAATATACATGTGGGACGGACTGCACGCCGCAGTATTATTGCGCTTGGGCTGTAGGAGCCCCTTCGGAGTCTGAGTCTGCACACATTCCAGTGAGCGCAGTAGTATATATATATATATACATATATATATTGGATCGGACTACACGCCGCAGTAATACATGTGTGGATCGGGCTGCACGCCGCAGTATAATAGTGCTTGGGCCAAAGGAGCCCCTCCGAAGTCTGTATACACCCCCAGTGAGCGCCGTCGACGTTAAATGGAGCGGGCTGCGCCGCAGCGGTATATGTATTGGAGCGGGCTGCACGCCGCAGCATTATACTTAATCATACCCTACTATATACTAAAATACTGATATGATATAGACATATGTATATGTCTCCATATATTGAGATAGTTGTATACCGTAGTGGTATGAGTGAGAATGTGGTCAGTGTGGGACCTAGATGGCATAGATGTGGACTGGATATTGGGGGTATTCATTATAGTGATGACTTACCCGTGAGGTTACCCTTAGAACTGTATAGTGATAGTACAGGTGTTCTCACTTCCAGTCGTTGTTTATTATTGTTACTCACTGAGTTGAAATATACTCACCCCACTCCCCCGTATTTTTGTGTGTGCAGATATACATGATTAGGAGGGCAGTTGAGCTATCGCAACCGTTTGTGTTATCGCCATTCTATGGAGACTTCGAGGTAGCTGCCGACGTCCGCAGGACCCGATATTTCTTCCTACTGTCTTGATTTATGTATTGATTATTTCTTTCCGCTCCGATCTTTGGTTGTAAACCTTATTACACTTACGTTCTTTAGAGGCTCATGACTCTTGACCCTTCGGTCTGAGGGAGTTAATATGTTTTGAGACTTGGTTCCCTGTTTGATACATTTATATCACTGTTGCTTATGACTTGATATGCTTAAATGGCCTAAAGAGAGCTTCTAGCCCCGTTATTGTTATTGATTGGTCAGGCTGGCTTAGCAATGTGCTAGGCGCCATCACGACCGGATTTGGGGTCGTGACAGTTTATCATTTGATAATTATTTATCACATGAAGCTTTTATCACGGTGTCATATGCAGAATTAAACTGCAGACCTTCAGTTTAAAGAAGAATGATTTGATCTAACTAGGAAAAATGTCTAACCAACTGTTAAATGTGTAACTATGATTTACTAACCATTTTTTGAGATAGTTTTTTGATGATATAGGGGAGACGAAAGATGCAAAGAGCAATTTGTCATGATTGCAAGCTATTTATTAGCAAAAAAGACATTACTCTGATGTCTCCTCTAGAAAACATCTTTTTCGAAAGTATGGATTAAAATTCACTAACAATTGGATGAGGCAGATTATAGAGACACGAAATTTGTGTCTTCCAGAAGTTGGATGTGAGAAGATTAATCTTTTCCTTTATTTTTGGTTAAGGTATTTTTTATTCTTATTACTATATATGCTGAAAATTATCGGCACAATATCGCAGAACCAACAGAATAAAGAATGATATTTTCCAATTTTTTCTCGTCCTTAATTAGCCTATAGATATGATGGCTAAAGACGTGATTATGCTTGTTACTGAATGAAATTCAGTTGGCATACATATATTTATATACATAAAATCATGTGGTGTAATATATAAAGTATATTATTTGAAAAGATCATAAATATATACTTGAAAATGTTCATATTTTTCTGAGATCATGAAAAAGAAAATAATATCTATTTTTGGACATCATTTTGGCTTTCAGTAAAGGTTGAAGGCGTTCAAAAAATATGATGTCATCGGATTTCGTGTTACAATAGAATATGGTAAATATTCTCATAACGCGAATTGGAGTTCAATGATAGATTACATATAGAATGCGTGGTTAGGTTTTGGCATTCGAAATGTGAGTTAACAAAAAAAATTAAAATATTTGTGATTTTCTACCTCTATTTTGGAGAGTAAAAGTCTTTGTGACTTATACTCAATTGTTGAAGATTAAAATCTTCGTAATTTTCTACTCCTGCTTGAGTTAAAAATTGCATAATTTTTTAATCATTCATTGAGATTAAAGTCTACGTGACTTTCTACTCATTCGTCGGAAATTAAAGTTTAAGTGACTTTATACTCATTTTGGAGATTAAAATCTTAGTGATTTTCTATTCTAATTTATTATTCGATTTAAAGATTAAAAACCTCATCGTTTATTAAATTTGATTGTGTCACATATTACATGGTTTGAAGATTAAAAACTTCACCATTTAATATATCCGGTATCAGATAGTACTCGGTTAGAAGATTAAAAACTTCACCGTTTATTAATTCTGATTGTGTCAGATTGGTTTGAAGATTAAAAACTTCACCATTTATTCTGACTATGTTATGGCACAAACAACAGTTCTTGCAGTGGGCTCAACAAATATGAATCTCCTTTTTGATGAAAATGTTTGGAATATGGTATTATTCACCAAACGACTGCCTCTTCATTAGCGCAATCTAATGGAATTGCGGAAAGAATGAGTAGAATGTTAAATGTGATGATATAATGCCTTGTTGTAAGTTTTGGTTTACCCAAATCTTGTGGGAGAAGCTATTCTTACGGAATCCTTTTATACGAAAAATGAATAAAAGGAAGAAAACCCAACTTAAAATATTTACAAGTGTGGGGGATAATTTGCAAAGTGCAAGTTCTTAAACCCAAAAGGATAAAAAGCGGATTGAAAACTATTGATTCGTTTTCATAAGATATGCAACAAATAGTAAGGCATATCGTTTTCTGATTCATAAATCAGAAAATCCCGACATTCATATTAATACGGTAATTGAATCAGATAATGTTGAATTCTTTGAGAATAGTTATCCGTATAAAAAAGGATGTGAGTCGTCTAGTGAAAAAAAAAATCTAAGCGAACACGGGAAAAAGCAAAAGAAAGTACACCGATTGAGGTGAATCTAAGACGTAGTAAACGTCAAAGGATAACTACTTCCTTTGGACTAGATTTTCTGACATTCTTGTTGGAAAGTGAGCTTCAAACATTTAAAAAGCCAATGTCTTGCTCGGAAGCACAATATTGAAAAGAGGCTGTCAATAGTAAGATAGAATCCATACTTGGGAAAATGGTTGATCTTCCTCCAGAAAATAAACCTTTGAATTCTAAGTGGATTTTCAAAAAGTAAATGAAAGTGATGGTGCTATTGACAAATATAAGGCAAGATTAATTGTCAAAAGAGTTTAGACAACGAGAAGGTCTTGTTTATTTTGATACATACTCACCGGTAACGATGATTACATCTACTCAGGTGTTAATAGCGTTAGCCGCAGTGTATGGCCTTGAAATCCGTCAGATGAAATTAAAGAAAATCTTCTTAAATGGAGATTTGGAGGAAGAAATTTACATGGAAAAACCTGAAGGGTTCATGGTTCCCGAAAAAGAAACTAAGGTGTGTCGACTTGTTAAGTCACCCAAACAATGACATGCGAGATTTGACCAAATAATATTGTCAAATAGTTTCAAAAATTAATTAGTGTAAATAAAAGTGTTTACATTAAGAATACTTCAAATCATATAGTCGTTATTTTGATTATATGTTGATGAAATATTTAAAATGTGGGAGCTTTTATCTTATGCATGACAAAAGAAAATGTTAGACGTAATGTCTAAATTGATATTTGAAACTCGTTGATATAGTAGTTGGTAAATTCATCAGTTGTTTACTCTTAATGAAGACTAGTTGATGAAATTACTAATTCGGAAGTTGGTCACATGTCTCTCGAAAGGTCATTTTCTTTAATGAAAATTTATATTGTTTGGTTCTTTTATGAAATGATGTCACTTTGAAGGTTGTGACTTTTCATAAAATAATACGTCTGTACGTTTTAGTGTCGAAATGACCGTTCATGAACGGATATATTAATACATTGGTCTATAATGAGGTGAACCAACCAATGAACATGAACAAAATCCATTGCAAGTTGGATTTGTTTCATAAATAAAGGTGCTATAATTTGCATATCATATAGACGTATGAATAAATAGCATACAAATGCTTGGAAATGGCAGAGTGATTGAGAAATGAGTTATATATTAAAAGGTTATGATCACAATTGACGCCAATCATTCCATTTGTCATTATAATATATTACATTAAGTGTAGTCAATAATCTGATATGCAATCGAAAGTCGAGATGTATTAGTCTACAACATAAGGAAGTTTGCATTGAATGTTTATGATAATGAAATGAGTTTTGAAGTATTTGAAATATACTCCAAATTATGCTTTGCACTATAATAAGTATCCCGCGATAATATGGGGGTATAGTGATGAAAATTAGATCACCGGTTAAACCGATTCTAACCAGTCAGTGGATGAGCGATGTATTGGAAATCGTCCAAACAAATGTGTATTGATCGCTCTATAGTGGAGGCTGAGTTTGTAGCCTTAGACAAGACTGGTGACGAAGCTGAATGGCTCCGGAATTTCTTGGAAGATATTCTATTTTTGCCCAATTTTTGGCACCTATATGTAGAAACAATAGGAAGGGCTGAGAGCGTTATGTCTTGTCAAATAAGACGGAGACATAGAACCGTTATGCAACTACTTTCTAGTGGAATTATCACAATTGATTATATAAAATCAAAGGATAATTTGGCGGATCCGCTTACAAAAGGCCTGACTAGAGAGGGAGTTGAGAAATCATCTAAGGGAATGGGACTATGGCCGAGGACAAGTCATCATGGCGGTAACTCTACCTAGAATTTTGGAGGTCCGAGATCTTGGTTCAAGGAGCAAACAAAGTTATGCATGACCGGTTCAACATTGTCAAATATAATATTTTAGTCCATTCTCATGATGAAGACAATGTTCAGTAACAAGGATAAAATGTTAAGACATTTTTTAATGGTTTCTAAATTTGATACAGGGTATATCAAATAGTGTATCTACGCGATAACACGTTTAGGAATCACCTATGTAAGTGTGAAGTGTAAGCCGCTTCAAGGAGAATTCTGTAAGGCCAATTCTCTATGCACTTATGAACCAGGTGGTGTTCATGGCTGAAACGAACACAACAATGAGAACCAAAGACGGTTAAGAGTTGATTGTGTGACTTATGGTTGTCTAGGTATACACCAAAGCTCGACGGTTCAAAGATATCAATTCTACGGATTGATCGAGTATATCCGACATAAGTTCACTACGGAAAGTTCAAAGGGAAACCTACTTATCCAGATGCGATTAATCCTACTTGCGAATCACACAGTATTTTCATGCATGTTTTTTGACGTATGCACATTCCCCATTCATGTGGGGGATTGTTGCATTTTTAAAGGGTGTGAATGGGAAAAGGAAGAGGCACCTTTTGGATTGCACCTCTTCATCTCACCCTCCTTTGTCTATAAATTTAGAGGCTTGACCTCATATTTTAGACATGAAAATCAAATGGAAAAATCTGAAAATTTCTCCCCTCTTTTCTATAATGTTGCATTATTTTCAAATAAACATAAGTGTCAAGTGTGATTTGCTCCGTCTATTGAGTTCGCTGAAATTCTGTAGTTTCGATTGCCAGTGTTGCAGAATAGTTATTCTGTTCTATCTTGGGAGGAATTAATCCAAAACCTTGGGCAACAGTGAGGGGATTAAATTCCTTAAGGACACACAAGCAACTTGTGGGCTCGGAATTATTATTTTACGTTTTGTTTATTGAACTAACGTTTGTTTACTTCTCTGATTTTCTGATTTCGAACACAGATTACCAACAAGTAATGTATTATTTTTAATTAATTAACCCGAGTTTGGTCGATAACCATTATTAACGGATCATATAGGGTGCTTTAACAACCTTCCCTATAGGATTAATTAGAATCCTTACCTAGAATTTTTTAAGGTTAAGCAAATCATAAAACAGAGTTTGCTTTAAGCAATATTTAGCTAAAATTGGTGTCCTAATTCATTGTTAATATAATTAGGTGGCGACTCTCTTTAATTAATGAAACCCGCAGAATTATCAATATGTTATACTCTAGTTTGATCCGTGTTAAAATGGGGTATAATAGCATGTCGATTCTTCTGGGGTGTGATGACCCGGCCCGTCATCATATGAGTTATCACCCCGTTATCCCCGTTATATGCTTGTTAATGTTGCAATATGCATGTTGGGTAAGTTTGAGTCAATCCGGGTTGAGTTTGGTTAAAATTGAGACAAATAGTCTCTTAGAAGAAGGAATAGTTGAGAAAAGTCGGCTGGATGTTGACTTGTGAGTTAGAGAGCTCGGAATCAAATTCTGATGATTCGGTCAGCTCCGGAAGGTCATTTATGAGCTAGGAGAGCGATCGGAAGTGAATTTGGAGGTCCGATGTAGTTTCAGGCTTGAATTGGCTAAAGTTAAATCTTGGCGATATCCGATCGATAGGTGAGATTTTGATCCGGGAGTCGGAATGGAATTCCGACAGTTGCAGTAGCTCCGTTAGGTGATTTTGGATGTGTCTGCAAAGTTTCAGGTCACTCGGAGGTGGGTTTTTGATTGAATGTTGGTTGCGGAAGTTTGAATGAAAACTTACACTACAAGAAATTTGATTTTTAACGATCATTTTTTAACGAAGGGATATAAAAGCGATCGTTATAAGTGTAATTATAGCAACCAATTTTTTTGCCGGACGTTAAAACTAAATTTTAGCTTAATATTAAAGAGGGGATAATATTCGGCCATTAAAATATAACCCAGCCGGTCGTTATAACTATTAATTAATGAAAAAGTGGCGCCAACTTTTCCACTTTTTTTCCTAATTCCGCCAAATCTCCCACCCCACCGCCCTAAAAAAGGAAAAAGCCCTAACACTTCAATTTACACTTCGTACAAAACCTAATAAGCCCAAAGACTTTTCTAACAATTCCTAAACACCTTTGTTTTGAGAGTGAAATCCAGCGATTTAGCCAACAAAAACAACAGCGGCTAATCTTTCAGGTTCTTCTCATCACGTTAAGGTTCAAAATTTTAGCCTTCTCTAATGTGAATTGAGTTATAATTTTGCTAGAAAAGGTAGCGATATCTGTCTTGAATGGAATTTTTTTGTGAAACTTGTTTCGTGTTATAAACTATAGAAATTTGTTCAGAGGTATGGGGTATGAGAATTGGCTAAAGTAATTTAGTAGTATGTCTCTGTTTTCAATCTCAATTGTGTCACAGTAGCTAAAAAAACCTATTGTTTTTTCAACTACATCAACAAGTGCATCAGTCGATTAACGAGTCCCAACAGTAGGTCGATCACCAGTTGCATTCAATGCAACATAATTAGCCTCTAACTTCGAACCTATAGTAGCTGCTTCAGTTCCACTTTTTCGACTGCCACTGCTACATGATTCTTAATATTGTTTCATCGATCACGCCATGTAACAACTACACTACTCAAAGCATCTACATCTTCAAGACCTTACCCTTCATCGTGCACAGCTGTAGGTTTAATAACTGCTAGTTTTCCAACCATCTCAAGTGCGACAGTATTAGCTTGATTTGCCCATATTTCACTGAAGCCTTGTACTCTTGGTTAGCAGATTCTAACATCCCATTTTCCTGCATAAGAGCCGTTTTTACACCATCAGTGACATGATCAGCTATAGATTTTTGTTGTTGATTTCCATTTGCAATTACTACCTCAACACCTTTAGGTGCTGCACCATCCATAGCAACAACACCTTCAACATCTTGTCGATCATCATGCACACAAGTAGCTTTTAAAACTGCTAGTTTTTCAGTTATTTCAATTGCACTAGTAGGTCGATCACACAACCCACTTTTCTTCTCCTTCACAACTGTTTTTTGATGATCATTACTCTGCTCCTACCTAGTATTAATGTGTCCATCAACTGTAGTAGCAATCTTAGCTTGAACACAATCAACACCAGGGCCCTTAGCAATTTGCTTTTCTCCCTCCAACTCCTGAGAAACATTCTTCACAGTTGTAGCTTCAGAACCTGTTGGTTTTTCAGCACTTACAGCAGTCACTACACCTCGATCATTAATCGTTTGAACCTTAGGAGCATTCAGTGCAATATTATGATTTTGTAGAGCAGGACCAACAACTTGGTAAATTCTTGCTAAAGCAGTAGCAGCCGAAATGTCATGAGGGAATTTAGAAATAGGTTTCTGTTGATCCCTACTCAGTTGCCCAATTCCTATAGCATCAACCTTACCACTCCTACCTCCTTGATCAACCAGAGTAACCTCTTGTTATTTGTTGTCATTTGTATCTTGAATCAAAGCAGTATCAAGGCTAATGAAATTATAAGAAGGTATTGACTAAATTGGTCTTTTGATCTTGTATGAGAAAATCACATAGATATTAAAGTGCACCAATATTTGTTTAACTTTTTTGTAGTATTAAAATGATATATCTTCTATCAATGAGCACTCAAAATTCAATCTATTGAATGTTTTGAATCTACATTATTTAGTTGTTCTTTTTTATCTTTACAAGATTGCTTACTGTCCATATCGGATCTCGCGCGGTATCACACTAATTCAGTTATTTGTCAGAATGTTCTATATTTTTCAATAAATTAAACAATTGTGTATCATGATGCTGTAATTTCAGTTAGTATTGAATGAGGTCCGTGATGGTTTAGCCGACCCCAATTTGTTCGAGATTGTTTGGACTGAGACATAGTAGTATATTTGTAGAAAGTTTATGTCTATTGGGAATTTGGAGCTTCAATTTTCATTTTACAGAAAACGTTATTTTCTTGTGTTGGTTTTGCAGGATTAGAAGTTATGGAGCATTGATTATCCTATAGTACTTAGCAGGTTCGTCATCATTTCAACTCTTCCTACGTGGCTTGATAGGTTGGTATCAACCTGGATATGTCCTTTAAGTTGTAGGTTTTGATGAGAATGGAGTATCTATTGTTTGTACTTAGATAAATATACAGGAAAGACCTAATCCTTTTGGTCATAAGTAGATGAAGAATGAAAATGGAACTTGAAAAACTATGCTCATTTTCTGTAGGTTCTGGTTGTTTGTAAGTTGCTTATGGAATTTGCATTGTGTTTAGCATAAAGCTTGAGGAACAACATTAGATTCTAAGAATAAACAAATTTGGTAATTTTCTAACTTAAATTTAGACATTCAGTGGTCATCCAACGAGTTGAACTTTCCTTTTTTGAACTGGAATCTCTTTTGAGCTGCTTGGTGCCAATTTTGCAGCGTTAACAGTAGCGAGTTTATCTTTATCTTGAGTAGCTTTTTTCACTATTAATGATGGATTTGCAATGATTGATGACATAGATTATGTCATAACTTATACATGTATTAGATATGCGGAAAAGAAAAACATGAACCAAATATTGTATTAGCAATGCTACATTTTATGTGGAAAAGAGGAAAAAACGACCAAACATTGTATAATTTATGCTAGCTTTTATGTGGAGATTATTTTTTCCCCTTATTTTAATCAAACAATTTGTTATCCGGATAACTCCTCTCTAACCGGCTACCAATCGTCCCCTGAATGGATGCAATGGATTCATAACGTCATTATGGCTAGTTAGTTATTAAGGTATAGTTGAACGAAGAAGAATTGGCAGTTAGAATTGAAATGGTCCTTTTTTAGCAATAAGGAAATTAATCTATGAAATGTTGTGGTTTCCAAAATAGTAAATATTTAATCTTTAGTTAATTTTAGGAGTTCTTGTATTCTTAGTATTATTTAGCTTAAAGTCCTTTGTACATTTAATTGTTTGTCTAACTCTCTTATTCAGATGTTAAAATTTAGTACTGTTTATGCAGGTCAATCGCCTATTAGACTTGATTATTCACGGCATTTACAGACACAAGGAGGTTTTCTTGCGATAGCTTGTGAGGTAAGGACATCTCTCTCCTTATTTTCTTTTCCCAAGTGGCAAACGTCTGAATACTACTCCATTGTTTTCTTGATAACATCAATAATTATTCATTGTGTAAAGTTACTCGTTGTAGTCGGTATAGACATCATGATCTATGTTTATGTCAAAAACCATCTATTTGTCATAGATTAAGTGTTTCGTTTTCTTACTTGCCATTGATATTTGTATGAACATGTTTGGTCTAGCTTTTATCATTTTTTGGATTGTTCATTTACTTTTTATAATGTTCTTTTTAAATTTATGGTCGTTCTTGTATTCATGATGATTGTTGATAGAAGCATAGCTGAATGTGGATACCTCTTGGTCTTTTCACTGATGCAACAAGTGCAACTTCAACTATATTAACGTCCCTAGATGCAACTCGATCTACAGATGCATTCAATGCAACAACAACCTCCAAATCTGGACTTTCCCTTTTATCTTATGGGGCTTCATGCATCTCACTACTGTTTCTACAGTACTTGTGTATCAGCAACATAAGAATTTATGACAGGTTTCTGGGGTTCCTGTACTTTAGCACTAAATGAGTTCCTGCAGGATTTTCTGTCTCAACCCGAGTCGGAATTAACAACTGCCTCACAACTCATTTTAAACTTAGAGGAAAAGTTTGTATCTAAGCTGGAGGAAGAAGCTTTAGTCCGATGAGATAATCCACTACCCAATTGACTTCTACCAGCAAAAGATTGCTCTTTAGGACCAACCTCGGAATCACGGCTATCAGAATCAAAATATGTAGTTGAACCTCGTAAGACCGAATGTTGGTTGCGGATGTTTGAATGAGAACTAATTAGGCTTGAATTGCTTGAATTCGATGTTATTCCGTGTTAAAGTATGTGTTTTTATCATTGGAGCAAGTTCGTATGGTGCAATGGAGTATGTTTGTGGCTTTCGTTGGGGTCCGGGGAGACCCGGGGTGGTTTTGGGAGGTTAAACGGAGGGATTTTAGAGGTTTTGTAGGTCTGGATTTTTTGCTTCTGCTATTTTCGCTTCTGCGGGTGGGGGACCACCGAAGCGGAAGCATAGGAGCGGAATTTATCTCGCAGAAGCGAGGTTGGGCTGGTTTTGGCATTTTCGCAGAAGCGGCCCAGGATGCGCAGGGGCGGGCTCGCAGAAGCGAGCCCAGGATCGCAGGAGCGGAGGAAGGCCAGCCGGTGGGTTTTCGCAGAAGCGGAGCCCTGTCCGCTTAGGCGGTCTCGCAGGTGTGAGACCTGGACCGCAGAAGCGGATATGGGCAGCTTGGTATGGAATCGCAGAAGCGGCCGTATGTCAGCAGAAGCGGACTCGCAGGTGCGAGTCAGGAACCGCAGAAGCGGAAATCGCACCTGTGATAAGAATATCATAAGGGAAAAATTTCATAAGTCATAAAAACAGTAGGGCTCGGTTTTAAGAGGCGAATTGGGCGATTTGGACGGGAAATCGCTGGGAGTTCATCGGGTTATCATCGGAGGTGAGTTTTATGGTTCAATTACGCGTTTTTATCTTGAAATCCTCCTCTATTTTGCTGAAATTGGAAGAAATCATGGGGGAAATTAGCACTTCACAATGCTATGTTGAGGGTTTGAAACTTCGTACTAGCACTTCACAGTGCTATGTTGAGATGAGACACGCATCCTGTGACGGGCGTGGTGACATTGTGATTGGGGAATTGGACTAGGTCCTTCCCGGCTAATAATGTATTATGTACTATGACTGATAATGAGATTATAACTGTGTAATTGGATTACTAGCCATGTTTGGGGCCTTGTGCCGATCTGTAGAGCATTAGGGGACTTGTAGAGCTAGGCGACCCCTATATCATGTTGGAAACCTTCACTCAGCCGTAAAACTAGCCGAATAGCATATTAAGAGCCAGTACTAGATGTGTACGGTGAGAGATAGATTACTTTGGGTGGAAATTCCCTAATTTAGCTGAGTGGGCCTGAAAGGCATATCCTATACTAATTGGGACAGGGTCGACGACCCATTATGAGGTATCATATCTATATACATATATTGGATCGGGCTGCACGCCGTAGCAGTATATATATTGGATCGGGCTGCACGCCGTAGCAGTATTATTGCGCTTGGGCTGTAGGAGCCCCTTCGAAGTCTGAGTTTGCACACATTCTCAGTGAGCGCTGGAGTATATTATGGGATCGGGCTGCACGCCGTAGTCGTATAGTTATATATGTATATATATATATATATATATATATATATTGGATCGGACTGCACGCCGCAGTAATATATAAGTGGATAGGGATACACGCCGCAGCATCATAGCGCTTGGGCCTAGTGAGCCCCTCTGAAGTCTGTATACACCCTCAGTGAGCACCTTCGTTGTTAAATGGAGCGGGCTGCGCGCCGCAGCGGTATATATATTGGAGCGGGATACACGCCGCATCATTATACTTATGCATATCCATATACATACTTAAATACTTATACAATATAGACATATGTATATATTTACATACATTGAGTTGGATGTACACCGTAGCGGTACGAGTGAGGATTTGGTCAGTGTGGGACCTTGTTGAGATAGATGTGGTCTGGAGATGAGAGTATTCACTGTAGTGATGACTTACCTGTGAGGTTACCCTTAGAACTGTTTAGTGATAGTACAGGAGTTCTTATTTTCAGTTATTGTTTATTATTGTTACTCACTGAGTTGAAATATACTCACCCCACTCCCTCGCACTTTTTGTGCAGATATACAGGTTCAGGAGGGCAGTTGAGCTATCGCAACTGCTTTATTATCACCATTCCGTGGAGACTTTGAGGTAGCTGCCAACGGCCGCAGTACCTGACCTCTTCCTCTTTATCATTTTATTGTTTCCATTCTGCCTAAACTTGATTGTATAGTAGATTTCATTTGTAGAGGCTCAGACTTGTGACACCATGATTTGGTTGGGACTGTATTCGTGTATTTCGTTTCTACACTTCTTGATTTGTTATGAAAACAGGCTAATTATGCTGATTAATCAGTATTAATTTATAATTGGCTGGTTTAAATGGATATGATGGTCGGGCTTGCCTAGCATGTGTTGGGCGCCATCACGACTAGGGTTTGAGTCATGACAAGTTAGTATCGGAGCCTAGGTTAACAGGTCTCGCGAGTCATGAGCCGGTTTAGTAGAGTCTCGTGGATCGGTACGGGGACGCCCGTACTTATCCTCAAGAGGCTACAAACCTTTTAGGAAAGTTTCAATTCTTGAAATTCTTATCGTGCTTACTTGATTCAGCTTGAGATGTAGTTCTTGAAACTCCTTCTATATGTTTGTAAGTGCACTCGAGTGCTTAGTGATAAATTTGCCTTGATGGCTTATGATTCTCCAATCGAGGGGCGAGATATAATCTCTATGAGTTCATGTTGGGCCTGTCTGGAGGACTTGAGGCCGGATCCTTGTCTATGGATGAAGCACCAAGGTGCTAATTTCGCGAGCCGGTATAATAAAATTCATACGATCAGTATTGTCCCTAATTGTGGAATTGGCGGTTCAATAATGGGTGAGCTGTAAGGTATTCGATTCTTATTGTGATATGTTATGTAGCCCTAGCTATGGGCGTGGTGAATATGTTCATGTTTCTTAGTGGAAGGGTAAAGTGCATTACGAGTGGTAGTATGAGTTCAGACGCTGGAAGACCAAATCGGTTATGCTAGGTGTATCATGGTGAAAAGTATTTGATGTGTTATGATTTGAGCAGGTGCAGCACATGTTCATGTACTAATGCTGATGATATAATTCATGTGGTATTGAGATTTATGTTGTTGATATGCATTGTGATGTCTTGTTGAGTTGCGGATGTATTGTTAGGATGATTTTGGTGATTCGCTGGCAGGTGGATAGGCCAAATTACAAAGGAAACTCTGTTTAGAAAATGATTCTGTCACCTGGAGAATAGGCTTAAATGGTGTGTGTATAAATGCAAGAGTTGCAAAAAAGTTAAGATGTGTGATGATTCGAATCTCCGCCGAAGCTTGTAAATGACTTGAGTTTAATCTAACTAGAACATTGTGGCATCATTTGAGTAAAAATGCTATGAGCGGCTAAAAGTGCTTTGATGTTTGGCTCCGAGCCAAGTTGGGGAGGTTGTTATTGACTAACGAATTGCACTATTATGTGCTATGTTGGTTCTGTCTCCAAGCATGTTGGGAAAATTCTGATAGGGGTTATGGTGCTTCTTAGATGTGAAAAAATACTAGGATGTTTTGAACTGCTGTTGGTAAAGAATGTTCGGTGTATAGAAAAGAAAGATAGCTAATTGCATCTGTATGTAATCATGTTCTGCTGGCGTTAGATCTCTAACAAGGCACGAGTATTTCTGTTCAATAAGACAGTTGAATTACAGCTGAATAAGGGTGAATGACACCCGAGGTAGTCTTACGGTGTTTAAGACTTTGCTTGTAACGGTAAGGTGTCTTAAGATTGGGTATGTGGCTAAAGACGGTGGTTTCATTAGAAGGGATCAAGATTCGTGTTATATTATGTAAATGATGAGGTTCTATGAACCTATATTGGGGAGTAATGATAACGAATTCAAAATTTCAGGAAGTTCTTCAAGGTAAAGTGTTGTAGATTGTGGTACTTCTGGGAAACATATGAGGGAGTATTCAGCGGCCTGTGAGTCTTAGACGGTGTGGTCTTATGTACGAGTCTCGTGTGGTAACATGAGTTGATGTATTATGGTGCTACAGTAAAGGCTAATATTAAATTAAAGATGAATCAGAAAGGAAACTGGGTGAATGGAACAACTTGTTAGTAAACTGGAACAGTATAAAAAGGGCACGAGTAACTCCCGGTGTGTGTTCGAAGTAATGAGTCTTGCAGTTATGGTGCAACAAAGCTCTTGATGTGCTGGCAGTTGCGTAGCTCGATGTGGGTAAAAGGACTCAGTCCTGGCAGTTAAGCTTATGCAATGAATGGGAGGAAAGAGTTGTGATGTGTTTTATCATGGTTTGAAAATGAGTATATTCCTATCGGTATGCGAAGCATGGAATGTGTAATGTCTTTTATCCTATATGGGTGCATCGATGTTCGCGGTGTAGGAGAGGGATAGAAATTCTCTATGTATCTTGGTGCAGTGTGGTATATGCGATGTGTTATGGAAAGATGATAACGGCATGTTCAAGGTTTGAGATCAGTTCATGTTATATGGGAAGTTATTAAAATCCCAAAGCAGCGTGGGCAGCTGCAGATAATCTGAGAATCAATCTTCCTGGTGATTAAGGAAAATGGTACTGCTATTCTAGTAATTCGATAGAGTATATGGTCAAAAGGGCCAAGTAATGTAAACTGATAATATTTAGTGGTATTGTGGTATCCTCTTGTTGGATTGACGGTGAAGATTGTGTTGTTGATGGCATAGGAAAATTTCTGAATGGCTTTCGTGGTATGAATGGATGCTTGATGTGTGTTATGTATTCACATAAATTGAAACGGAGGGAGTATATATGTTGGAGACTAGAAGTTCTCTTAATCCGCCTACGCAGTGGTGGTATGTCGTGTGTATCGACACCGTTTAGCGATTATTGGAAATTGGAAGCCCTAGTGGCTCTCTCGTTACTTGATATGACGAATTTGAATAATCATATATGATTGCAGGCTGGTTGTCATAATTCAGGTTGTCTAGACTAATATGATATGGACTATATCAGAGAAATGTCACAACTGCGTGGCAGAGCGCATCGGATCATGCTCCAGCAGGGTGGATGTATCCTAGGGCCAGTGGACGGCTGGTAGGTATTGCTTTGTTAGTTGGGCCTTCATGGCAGATGTCAGTATAGAGGTATCTACCATTGATTCAGTTTCGGTATTGAGGAACTTTGTCGGATGCGTTTTATGTGGCCGAGCTTGAGGCTATATATATGTTTGTTGCAACGAGCAACTTGAATCGATGTGCATTCCCTTTTGCTAGATTATGCATTGATCGGGTGGCACGCCGCCACAGGTATAGTATCTGGATCGGGTGGCATGCCGCCACATGTATGGTATCAGGATCGGGTGGCACGCCCCACAGGTATGGTATCTGGATCAGGTGGCATGCCGCCAAAGGTATATTATTGGAATGGGTTGCACGCCGCAACAGTGTGATGTGGAAAATATAGCTTCCTATATGTTACTTTGTATATAATACTTCCTAGCTTCTGAGGAATAGTCTGTATGTGTCCTTTCATGATTTGATAGCGAACATCAATTGTATCACCCAGGTGTGATTGATTGCTTGAGTTCAGACCTAGATATGTGCGTGGCTGACCGTTTTGAGCATGGCGACTTGAGGTGCTTCATGAGTAATAGCACTTGGGTAGAATCATGAATCGTGGCAAGGCCACATGCTATTATGACCTTTCGAGGAGGATTCAGGTACTCTACGATGTGAGACGAGATCTCAGTTCTATGTTATGATGGTACAGAGGAATTGAATTATAGTTTTTTTGTTGGAGACAGTCAGATTTTTCTATTAAAGCATGTGTTGTGCTCGTCGCGGCTTAGGCCGGTGTTTGAGATGTCATGTCACCAGTGCGGTGTGTTATAATCGAAATGATCATTTGAGTCACTAATGAGAGTGAGCATATGTGATTTCAGCTCATTAGAAAGGTAATATTAAGGTTTGGCTCCGAAATCTATTGTGGTATTAGTTAAAAAGGGAAATGGATTCACGAATTGCTGACTTGAGAGATGGATTCGATATATTGTGTGTTTCAGTTGCTGTGGGCACGATATGAAGGTAATGGAGTTAGACTTTAGCTAATGAAAAAGGGGTTTTTCAGTTAGTATTTGGTTGCCGTGGGCAATTGTTTAGATCCGAGGCCATCGTCACGAGTGATTGGGTTGTTTGATACATCATGTGATCTCACCCGGAGTGGCGAGTATGGGCTATTGCAGTTGGATCGTGTGTATTCCGAGTATAGGCATGAGATTCGGAATTGGTATGTAATTTCGGAAAGTGCAATGTGGTCTATGGTGCGGATGGGCTGTGAGATTTCCAGCTATAGTGTGTACCGGACTTATATGAGATAGGGTGATTCGGGATCGCCCCGAATATATGCTTAGTAAGGTCATTCAGCTATTGGGTTATTTCCAGTAAACCTCTTGGCCCGCTCGAGGACGAGCGTTTTCTTAAGTTGGGGAGAATGTGATGACCCGGCCCATCATCATGTGAGTTATCAACCCGTTATCCCTGTTATATGCTTGTTAATGTTGCAATATGCATGTTGGGTAAGTTTGAGTCAATCCGGGTTGAGTTTGGTTGAAATTGAGACAAATAGTCTCTTAGAAGAATGAATAGTTGAGAAAAGTCAGCGGGGTGTTGACTTGTGAGTTAGAGAGCTTGGAATCGAATTCTGATGATTCGGTCAGCTCCGGGAGGTCATTTATGAGCTAGGAGAGAGATCGGAAGTGAATTTAGATGTCCGGTGTAGTTTCAGGCTTGAATTGGCTAAAGTTGAATTTTGGCGATATCCGATCGATAGGTGAGATTTTGATCCGGGAGTCGGAATGGAATTCCGACAGTTGCAGTAGCTCCGTTAGGTGATTTTGGATATGTCTGCAAAGTTTCAGGTCACTCGGAAGTCGTTTGGTCCGGTTTTTGATCGAATGTCAGTTGCGGAAGTTTGAATGAAAACTTAGGCTTGAATTTCTTGAATTCGATGCTATTCCGTGTTAAAGTATGTGTTTTTATCATTGGAGAAAGTTCGTATGGTGCAATGGAGTATGTTTGTGGCTTTCGTTGGGGTCCGGGGGGACCCGGGGTGGTTTCGGGAGGTTAAACGGAGGAATTTTAGAGGTTTTGCAGGTCTGGATTTTTGGCTTCTTCTATTTTTGCTTCTGCGGGTGGGGGACCGCAGAAACGGAAGCGTATGGGCGAAATTTATCTCGCAGAAGCGAGAGTGGGCTGGTTTGGGCATTTCCGCAGAAGCGGCCCAGGATGCGTAGGGGCGGGCTCGCAGAAGCGAGCCCAGGATCGCAGGAACGGAGGAAAGCCAGTCGGTGGGTTTTCGTAGAAGCAGAGCCCTGTCCGCTTAGGCGGCCTCGCAGGTGCGAGACCTGGAACGCAGAAGCGGAAATGGGCAGCTTGGTATGGAATTGCAGAAGCGGCCGTGTGTCCGCAGAAGCGGACTCGCATGTGCGCGTCAGGAACCGCAGAAGCGGAAATTGCACCTGTGATATGAATATTCGAAGGGAAAAATTTCATAAGTCATAGAAACATTAGGGCTCGGTTTTAAGAGGCGAATTGGGCGATTTTGACGGGAAATTGCTGGGAGTTCATCGTGTTGTCATCGGAGGTGAGTTTTATGGTTCAATTACGCGTTTTTATCTTGAAATCCTCCTCTATTTTGCTAAAATTGGAAGAAATCATGGGAGAATTTAGCCTAAGCCAGGGCTTTGATAAAATGCCGATTTGAGTGGGCAATCAGAGTCCGATTTTAGAATACTTTATATGCATAGACTAGTATTGAGACGACGATTCCGAATATGTAACTTTTGTAATTTTGCGAGAAGCGTACCAAAAGTCGGGTTTTGACAGCTTTGTGGGTTTCGGTGCAATTTGAGTTATTTCGAATGGGTTGTGTGTTATTAGCATATATTGATGTATTCTCTATGATTTTGAGCGGATTTGGCATCCGAGGAGATTGATTTGCGAGGCAAGCGCAAGGCGGTCTGAGGCTTCTACCAGTTCGAAGTGAGTGGTGATAGTAAATAATGTACTGAGGGTTTGAAACCTCGTACTAGCACTTCACAGTGCTATGTTGAGATGAGACACGCATCCTGTGACGGGCGTGGTGACACTGTGATTGGGGAATTGAACTAGGTCCTTCCCGGCTAATAGTGTATTATGTACTATGATTGATAATGAGATTATAACTGTGTAATTGGGCTACTAGCCATGTTTGGGGCCTTGTGCCGATCTGTAGAGCATTAGGGGACCAGTAGAGCTAGGCGACCCCTATATCATGTTGGAAACCTTCACTCAGTCGTAAAACTAGCCGAATAGCATATTAAGAGCCAGTACTAGATGTGAACGGTGAGAGATAGATTACTTTGGGTTGAAATTCCCTAATTTAACTGAGTGGGCCTGAAAGGCATATCCTATACTAATTGGGACAGGGTCGAGGACCCATTATGAGGTATCATATGCATATACATATATTGGATCGGGCTGCATGCCGCAGCAGTATATATATTGGATCGGACTGCACACTACAGTAATATACATGTGGATCGGACTGCACGCCGCAGTATTATTTCGCTTGGGCTGTAGGAGCCCCTTCGAAGTCTGAGTCTACACACATTCTCAGTGAGCGCTGGAGTATATTATGGGATCGGGCTGCACGCCGCAGCAGTATAGTTATATATGTATATATATATGTATATATATATATTGGATCGGACTGCACGCCGCAGTAATATATATGTGGATAGGGTTGGACGCCGCAGCATCATAGCGATTGGGCCTAGGAAGCCCCTCCGAAATCTGTATACACCCTCAGTGAGCGCCGTCGTTGTTAAATTGAGCGGGCTGCACGCCGCAGCGGTATATATATTGGAGTGGGCTACACGCCGCAACATTATACTTATGCATATCCATATACATACTTAAATACTTATACATTATAGACACATGTATATATTTACATACATTGAGTTTGTTGTACACCGTAGCGGTACGAGTGAGGATTTGGTCAGTGTGGGACCTTGTTGAGATAGATGTGATCTGGAGATGAGAGTATTCACCGTAGTGATGACTTAACTATGAGGTTACCCTTAGAACTGTTTAGTGATAGTACAGGTGTTCTCACTTTCAGTTATTGTTTATTATTATTACTCACTTAGTTGAAATATACTCACCCCACTCCCCTGCACGTTTTGTGCAGATATACAGGTTCAGGAGATCGGACTGCACACTACAGTAATATACATGTGGATCGGACTGCACGCCGCAGTATTATTTCGCTTGGGCTGTAGGAGCCCCTTCGAAGTCTGAGTCTACACACATTCTCAGTGAGCGCTGGAGTATATTATGGGATCGGGCTGCACGCCGCAGCAGTATAGTTATATATGTATATATATATGTATATATATATATTGGATCGGACTGCACGCCGCAGTAATATATATGTGGATAGGGTTGGACGCCGCAGCATCATAGCGATTGGGCCTAGGAAGCCCCTCCGAAATCTGTATACACCCTCAGTGAGCGCCGTCGTTGTTAAATTGAGCGGGCTGCACGCCGCAGCGGTATATATATTGGAGTGGGCTACACGCCGCAACATTATACTTATGCATATCCATATACATACTTAAATACTTATACATTATAGACACATGTATATATTTACATACATTGAGTTTGTTGTACACCGTAGCGGTACGAGTGAGGATTTGGTCAGTGTGGGACCTTGTTGAGATAGATGTGATCTGGAGATGAGAGTATTCACCGTAGTGATGACTTAACTATGAGGTTACCCTTAGAACTGTTTAGTGATAGTACAGGTGTTCTCACTTTCAGTTATTGTTTATTATTATTACTCACTTAGTTGAAATATACTCACCCCACTCCCCTGCACGTTTTGTGCAGATATACAGGTTCAGGAGAGCAGTTGAGCTATCACAACTGCTTTATTATCACCATTCCGTGGAGACTTCGAGGTAGCTGCGGACGTCCGCGGTACCTGACCTCTTCCTCTTTATCATTTTGTTGTTTTCATTCTGCCTAGACTTGATTGTGGAGTAGATTTCATTTGTAGAGGCTCAGACTTGTGACACCACGATTTGGTTGGGACTATATTCGTGTATTTCTTTTATACACTTCTTGATTTGTTATGAAAACAGGCTAATTATGCCGATTAATCAGTATTAATTTATAATTGGTTGGTTGAAATGGATATGATGGTCGGGCTTGCCTAGCATGTGTTGGGCGCCATCACGACCAGGGTTTGGGTCGTGACATGGGGATTCTAGGTTCTAAACCACAACAAACTTAGGTTAATAATAAAAATTAATTTCTGTATTTTTAATTGTTTATGATGCTTATTTGAATTGCCGTTGTGTGATAAACTGCTTTATATGAATTGTTCGTCTATTCTTATTACTTTATATAATTTGTTTCACTTCCTCCACTTCTGGAAAATTCACACTAAGCACACACCTAGCGGTTATGCGGTTTACAGCCGTGCACTACCCAAAACACATTTTTAGGGAAAAGTTCATGGGTAAGTGGATCAGCGGTGCAGTCGACAGTCACAGGCTTTTCACTCTCAAGTTGCCCACTTGGGAGCAGACCAGTCTAGAAAACCCATTCTTAGTCAACCTAATATAGAGCTAAACCAAAACCCTTTTAAGAGCATGCATCATTTTTAACCTTAGGTGATCTAATACCCGAAGTGTATTAAATCCATTAATTAACCTTACCTAAATATCTAAGTCAGTTTTCAACCCCAAGTGACACTTATCATATTTATGTGTATTATTTGAAGGGTAAACATGCCGATTATGTAGATTATTTACTTTAAATTAATTAAATCCTAGTTAAAGGAGCATGACTATCTTTTTTATAATATGTGTAATATTTTCAAATGATATTATCTTGCGGAACAACGAGAAGTTTACACATGACAAAAATATCTTTTATTGTACTTCCTTTGATTTTCTTTACGTAAAAATAAATAAATGGATTCATGTACTTCTTTTTTCTTTTGAAAATAAAATTACTTACTTAATTAATATAATAAATATATTTTATTCTTTTGATGACTCTTTAATATATATATATATATATATATGTTACTAATTATTTTACTTTAAAAATAGAATTACTTAATTAATTTATAGAAATGACATGATACATAATGACATATTTACCATACACGTTAGGCCTATATCTTGCACAAAGAGGTCCCTTACATATTAGGACGCACAATTATTTGTTATGCTTGGAAATTTGTAATATGCTTGCTTGTTTATGTGCTTACTTGCTATATTGCTTGATTGACTTTATTATTTTTATTAACGTCATTTGTTATTTCTCAGAAGAAAAGGTGTTATCTATCCAACTTGCTTGCATATTTATTTAAATATATTTGTTCATAAATTTTATCTTCTGCATATTTTTATCCTCCTAACGTAATAATAATAATAATAATAATAATAATAATAATAATAATAATAATAATAATAATAATAATAATAATAATAATAATAATAAATCGTTCTGTGCTAACGCCGTTTTATGACTCTAGAGCACTGTTTAGGTATTTTCTTTGGCCCAGATTTTTCTTAGGTCCATTCCAGTTCCTAGAGTCCAATTAAGATATCCTTTTATTTTTGAAGAAGGACTTTTTGCTCCCAAAATCCCTAACAAGATTAAATTGGCATAATCTTTCATAATTAGGCCATATATTTTTCCCATCTAGTTTTGCTAGTTAAGGTTATTCGCGTTCTTTTCTTAAAAATACAGTTACATATTTTTCAAATATTGCCAGTCGTGCCTCACATAATTTTATACCTTCAATTTTCACATAGGCCTAAACCTCTATCTCCAATAATATAGAAATAAATAGGTTTCATAAAATATATTTAGCATTTTACCTATGTCTTAGAATTTTTACCTTCGCGAAAATTCACATTTTTTATATTTGTAGATGTTCAAACTTTTGAGCAATAGAAGGCTATTATTTGGTCAATTTACATTGTCAAATTATTCTAATATTTTAACCTATTCAATTCATGTGTTTGTATCATCTTATTTTGGGCCGTCGAGATTGATCTTCATGCACCCGTTAATTCTAAGTTTTGGCATGAGAGTCGAGGTACTATCCCATAAATCTCAAACGGTTGATACCGTATATCGGGCCTCGACAACTTTATGATTTGCCAACACTAAAAAAATAATAGAGTCTTTTCATTTCCAATTGGCTCGTATATTCTAATCAAGTATCTTAATTCTAAGCTTGTCGATATTCAAACAGCCAAAAAAACAATTGCGTCAAAATTATTCGTCACTGTCCTTTTTGAAACACAATCTATACAAGGATCGATCTTATTATAGTAAAAAAATTCCTAAAAAAAGGGAAATTGGGGCAGAACTATTTTTATGCAAATTGATCAGCTTTAAAGATATTCAGTACGCTTTCATAGGACATCATGATATGGAGTTGTCATTAGAAACTTTCTAAAAATTGGGACGATTTTTGAAATATGCCAGAGTCATGCAAAGTAAAGGAGTTATGCTAGAGCTAAAACTTTAATATTTGACATAAGTCAACCCTTCACAAAACTTAAAAATTATTTCTCTTCCATGTCAACAAGTCTCATGCGTTAAAGCCCTCTAGATAACAAGTGATTCTCGTCCATCCATTTTGCAACATAGGATAATTACACGATTTATTACTTTGTGCATTTATTTGATTATGATAAATATGCTAACAGTTTATTTTTATTTTGTAAAGTTTTTTTTCCTTTAAAGGTTTCCTAGCATTGAATACTATTTTGGTTGTGAATCTGCATAAAGGACTAAGCTATAATGGCAGAAAGATTTGTAGCATTCAGTAGTATGAGATTGCTGCAGGCAGAAGGTGAAGATGTCGAGGCAAATGTGGTACGAAAAAACTTGTTGGTTAATCAGGGAAGAACTTTCAACCTTCTTCCAAATGCAACTTCTGCTTCTAGCTCAAACCAAAATATTTTCTTAACCATATCCCGTTGCCCAGCTCCTACTTATGAAATCTCTACACAAGTTCCATCAACCTGCAACCCCAATCAAGCCATGATAATTCCTAGTACTTAACTTCCTATAGCCACAACTCCATTTGAGGAGGACAAGCAAAATCAACTAGTTGTATGCTCGCATAAGAGATTTGAAAAATCAACCCAGCAGATTTGCCGTGAAAATTTGGGAAAAGAACTCTGTGATTTGAAGATAGCCATTGGAGAAGAATTGCAATAAAAAATCATCAAAGTTTAAGATATGAAGAATTATGCCTGCAATCTGATGTAGAACTCCCACCAGGTTATTTCGTACTGAAGTTTAATACTTTCAATGGGAAAGGCAATCCCATTGGTCATTTAAGGGAATATTGCAGCAGATTACTTGGTATCAGGCACAATGAGGCCATTCGAATGAAGTTATTTATCCAAAGTTTATCAGGACCTGCACTTTTTTGGTACACAAAACAAGATTTTAGCAAATGGCGCACGTGGGATGATATGGCTCACGATTTTGTAAAGCAATATGAGTTCAACCTGGGGGTCGATCCAGACATGCATAGCCTGTACAAAAAAAAGTGCCACATGAATTGTTTCAGAATTATGCAATCCAGTGAAGAGTTGAAGCCTCAATCTTCATTGACATTCAAAACGGAATACATTATGAAAAATCGACTACTGCAAATGTGCGTAATTTCTCAAACTTGATTAGAGTCAGGGACTTCCTAGAAAGCAGTATCAAAGAAGGAAAGGTTAGCATGCAAATTATCAATCATACTTTACAATCAGGGATTCTAGAAAATTGTAAAGGTAAAGAGAAGGAAAATGCCTCAGTTGCCGTGACTATGCATCCACCGCAATGACATCATGATCACCAGCTCTTGCAAAATCATCACATCTCTAATGCCCATAACATGCATCTCCAACCTCATCGCCAACAAAGCATTCGACATCAACATCGTCAAGCACAAGTCGCTTGTCGGCAATCAAAGAAAAGAAAGCCTCCCAACTTCACACCTCTAACTGAATCAATCTCTAGCATATTCGCTCGATTGAACGCCTCAGGAGTTATGCAACCAAGAAAAGGAAGAATTTTTTACCCGTCGCATCCATTATTGGATCCTTCCAAGTATTATGCCTATCATTCAAATGCTCAAGGTCATGCTATAGAAGAATGCCTAGCATTAAAGCATAAGATTCAGAATATGATTGATGCTAACAAATTAAAAATGCACTTACCAGTTGGAACAAACATCTCAAACGCAACTAGCAGCAATATAAGCAATGCACCTAGTGTGGTTGGGCATCTAAAGAAGAAACGCCGCCTGAACAAATGACAAGATTAGTTCACCTGGCCTTGCTGGCATAATCATTTTGCAGCCTATCATCCTATGAGTTTCTATATTTTGTAATCTTGCCTTACTTTTGTAATGAACTACATTTGACTTGATTCCCGTTTAAGAGTGGATACGTAGGCAGCCTTATGGGTTCAGTCTCAACATAATAAAATCCTATTTACCCCAAAAGCCAAATCTGGGGCAGCTTTTTGCAAAAGGAGCCTCATCATTCGGCAAAGCAGAAAATGAAATTTTAAGCTACATATTTATTACAAGCGCAATAGCAAATTTAAAGAGCCCTAGCAACAAGTTGCAGATTCAAAGCCAAACTTTGAAGTTCAATGCAAGGCAACCACTTTATTTTATACTAACGAATTTGCTTTGAGTAATGCAGGGGCATATTTTAGCTATTCTCGAACATTACAACGCTCAGCATCAAGTCAAAAGTCACAAAGCTCATGCAATGCAAAGGATGAAGCCAAGCAAGCACAAATCAAATTTTGAAACTTATAATTTTTCTTTGACTGTAGGAATTTATTAATAAAAAACTTTCTTTTGAAACACCAACAATTATTAGCATTGCACCAAGAATATTCACTACTACAAAGGCATTTCATCAAGCTCTCTGCATCGCATCATTTTCTACTACAAAATCACCACACCAAGCTCTCTGCATTGCATCATCCATACATGTTACTTTGAAGTAACCATGCCAAGCTCTTCGCACCGCATTATACAATTAAAAATCAAGCATCGCACCAAGCTTCTGCATCGCACCTGTCACAACCCCAAAACCCGATCGTGTTGGTGCCCAGCACATTGCTAGGCCAGCCCGACCAAATACACTCTCAACTCGAGCTTAGAGCTCAAAATCATTTGATTTAAGTCATCAATAGTGAAGGAAAACAAGATTAACTGATGGTATTAAGAATATCCAGAAATCTTCCACAAATACAACATACTTCCCAAAGATATGGGGTTACGAGCCAAGAGCCTCTATCAGAATATCATCAATATTATGACTAACTCTACAAGTCTAAGAGTACGCAGAATAAACAAGTAATAACAGAGTAACAAGGGGAAATGTCGGGTCCTGCAAACGCCAGACAGCTACCTGGACGATCCCAACTTGGTCTAGACCAGCACCAAGCTCAACTAAGCCTCCAAGTACCTGAATCAACACAGATGGTGCAAGGAGTCGAGTGAGTACTTCCAACTCAGCGGTAATAAAAGTAAATAATGCCGAGGAAAATAAAATCACACAAAGCACTATCTCATGCTATAATCGTATCAGGGTATTCCTTTTTAGAAATCTCTTTCTAGCATCTCTTCCATTCATTATAACGGATCAATACCTAGGTACAACCTCAAATAGTGCAAGTTTGTACTCAAATCACTACCTTGGGCTCAACACTCCTTTACAATTTCCACCAGGGTATCTGGTCAATAACGCAGATAACACATGTATGCCAGTAATGTATGAGTGCTAAATATCATGCCACGTAGTACAAATATGCTAATGTATGTATGCAATGCAATGCATATGATGTTGTGGCGTACAGCCCGATCCATGCAAAGGCGCCCGCGCTCACTGTGGGGGTACAGACTCCTAAGGGGCGCCTACAGCCCAAGAATAATATCAATATTACTCCTGCTGCGGCGTGCAGCCCAATCCATGCATAGTCATGAATGCATATAAGCCCCTTGGGCAACAGTATCATATTAGCTCACAACTAAAACTTCATAAAAACCTTGTTCAAGTTTTTCAAATCTTATGAAAATGCTAAGTAGCAAAATACCATTTTAAAACCTTAGATTGAGATAAAAATATGCACAGTATTATCAAGACATTGACACCAATCCCTGAAGGATTCAGATAATCGACACGAAGCCCAGAACATGATAATCAGTCCAATTCACGATAATTAATATCTTTATTAAGGTGTAAATTAAATTTCAAGCAATTAGGTAGTATTTTTATTAAGCGAGATGGACCAAGTCACAATTTATAATGGTTCTCTACCCCGCGCCCATTATCCGGCGTGCAAGTCACCTCAAAACAACATTAGGATGTGCAAGTCCGAGGTTTACAAACCCTCAGGACATCATTTACAAGAATTACCCACCTCGATCCGGCGAAAACTCAAGCCCGCGACGTCTTAGCTCCTCAAATCGGCCTCCACGCGTATCGAAACTAGCCAAAATCAGTACAAATATATCTAAATAGGCTAATGGAACAACACCCATCGAAAACAATCGAAATACATGAAAAATCTCAAACCTGGCAAAACTCGAGCCCCAGACTCGCTTCTCAAAAAATTACAAAACTTACATTTTCAGAATCCTTATCCCGACACGAGTCTATACATATAAAGTTTATCAAAATCGGACTCTGTTTGCCCACTTAAATCATTGATTTTCTATAACCCCTGCTTAGAGCAAAAATCCCCCATTGATACACCTTAATTCTTCCAATTTAAGAGGTAAATTCCATAATTTATCAATATATTAATATAAATTGAGTCCATGTGTGCTTAACAGATGAATTCCCTTGATTCCCTCCTCAAAATCGCCAAAATCGCCTCTTATTTTGAAGCCCCAAATGTGTTATAATTTCTGAAATTTCGAACCCTTACTGTTCGTTAAACCCAGGTCACTTTTCGCTTCTGCGACACTAGGCTCGCTTCCGCGTGCCCGCTCCTACGAAAACATAGTCGCTTCTGCGACCTTCTTTAAGTTCAAGACCACTTCTGCGGTTCACAACTCGCACCTACGAGAGCGTTTAAGCGAATTTTTCTCCGCTTCCGCGAGGTCTCCCCAACCTTCCAACTTTCGCTTCTGTAGACCATGGCCCGCTTCTGCGGGTCCGCCTCTGCGATAACCAACACACTCCTGCAGAAATTCCATTGACAGCCCTGGATTGCATCTGTGATCATTTTGTCGCTTCTGCGGTCCCCCATCTGCAGAAGCGAAAACTGCTGCTGCAATAAATACCAGCAGATGCAACCTCCAAAATTCCTTCGTTTCGCCTTCCGAAAGTAACCCGAGGCCCATGGGATCTCAACCTAAAATACACAGCCACTCTAAATCATCGCACGAACTTGTTCCAATCATAAAAACACACCCTCAAACACAGGAATCATCAAATTAAGGCGGATTCAAGCCTAAGATTTTACCAAAACTTCCGAAACCTACTTCTATCCAAAAACCCGACCAAACGATGTCTGAATGACCTGAAACTTTGCAGACATATTTAAAATCACCTAACTAAGCTACTGCAACTATCGGAATTCCATTCTGACTCCCGGATCAAAATCTCACCTGTCGATCGGATTTCGCCAAAATTCCAACTTAGACAATTCAAGCCTATTTCTACACCGGACCTCCCAATTCAATGCCGACCACTTCCCTAAGTCACAAATCACCTCCTGAAGCTAGCCGAATAATCAGAGTTCGATTCCGAGACCTCTAACCACATAGTCAACTTTAGGTTGACTTTTCATAAACAAGCTTCACTCTAAAAAGCTATATTCCTTATTTTCAACCAGAATTAATCCGAATTCACCCGACATACCCTAACACAAGTATAGAAACATGATACAACATAATGAGGGGGAAACGGGGTAGTAACTCACGTGACAACGGGTCAGTCGCCATATTCTCCCCAACTTAAACCAACGCTCGTCCTCGAGCGGACCTAAAGTTGTACTAGATGCAACCCAATAACTGAATGACCTTACCAAGCATATACTCGGGGTGATCCCATGTCACCCTATCTCATACAAGCCCGATAACACAATATAGCTGGAATTTCACAGTCCATCCAAACCATAAACCACAATGCACTTCCCGGGATCATATACCAAATCTGAATCCCACGTCCATACTCAATATACTCCCGAACCAACTGTAATAACCCATACTCCTCACTCCGGGTGAGATCATATGATGTATCAGACAAACCAATCACTCAAGACGGTGGCCTCTAATCACAACAATTTCCCACGATAACCAAATAGGCGATATATCGAATCCATCTCTCAGGTCAACCATTCATGAATCCATTTCCCTTTTAACTGATACTACAATAGATTTTAGAGACAAACCTCGATATTACCTTTCTAACTAGCTGAAATCACACATGCTCGCACTCATTAATGACTCCAACGATCATTTCGATTATACACCGCACTAGTGATATGACACCTCAACACTGGCCTAAGCCACGACGAGCACAACACATGCTCCAATAAGAAATGTCTGAACGTACTCAAATCATAACAACTGACTCAAACAAAAGAGTTGTAATTCAATTCCTCTGTACCATCATAACATAGAACTGAGATCCCGTCTCACAACATAGAAGTAGAGTACATGAATCCTCCTCGAAAGGTCATCACATCACGTGGCCTTGCCACAACTCATGATTCTGTCCAAACACTATTACCCACGAAGCACCTCAAGTCACTATGCTCAAAACGGTCAGCCACACACATATTTAGGTCTTTAACTAAAGAAATTAATCACACCCACGGTGATACATTTAATATACGCTATCGAATCCTAAAAGGACACAACCGATGCATTATTTGTCTAGCAATACCCAATACAGACTTTTCCTCAGAAGCCAGGAAGTATTGTATACAAGGTAACATATAGAAACCTATTCTCCACATCACATTGTCGCAGCGTGCAACCCGCTCCAATGACATACCCGTGACGGCGTGCCACCCGATCTATATACCATACCTGTGGCGGCGTGCCACCCGATCCAAATAACCCATGGCGGCGTGCCACTCGATCCACACAAAATTCTCGCAAAAGGAAGTGCACATCAAGTCAATTTGCTCATTATAATAAACATATATATAGCCTCAAGCTCGGCCACAAGAAACGTATCCGACAAAGTTCCTCAATACCGGAATTGAATCAATGGTAGAAACCTCTGCACTGACATCCGCCACGAAGGTCCGACTGACAAAGCAATACCTACCAGCCATCCGCTGGTCCTAGGGTACAACTACTCTGCTGGAGCGTACTCTGATGTACTCTGCTATCCAATTTGTGGCATTTCCAACATAGTCCATATCACATTGTCTAGACAACCCGACTTATAACAACTAGTCTGCAACAAATATCCTAACCCAAATTCATCATATCAAGCAAAGAGAGAGCCACTAGGGCTTCCAATTTCCAGTAACCGCTAAACGGTTCCGATACACACGATATACAACCACTGCATAGGCGAATTATGAGAACTTCTAGTCTCCAACACATATATAGCACATGAATCACTATGCCTGATTCCACACTCCACCGTACGAATATATAACACACATCAAGCATCCATTCATATCACGAAAGCCATTCAAAAATTTCACTATGCCATCAATGACTCAATTATTACAGTCGTTCCAGCAAGAGAATACCATGATACCACTAGATATTATTAGTCTACACTACCTTGCCCTTTTGAACATATACCCTGCCAAATCACTAGAATAGCAACACCATTTTCCTTAAGCACCCGAAAGATCGATTTTCAAATTATCTGCAGCTACCTGCGCTGCTCTAGAATTCTAATGACTTACCCTTATATTACGAACTGAACCCAAACCTCTAACATGCCATTATCAACTTTCCATAACACATTGCATATACCATACCACACTAAGATAACATAGAAATTTCTATTCCTCTCCTACGCCGCAAACATCGACGCACTCAACTAGTCAAGGACTTTCATGATCCCATCTAGAAGAAAAATCATTATACATTCCAAGCTTCGCATATCAACAGAAGATATACTCATGTTCATACCACGGTAAAACACATCACGAACGTTTCCTCCCAATTCCGTTGCACAAACTAAACTGCTAGGACTGAGTCATTCTACCCATATTGAGCTACGCAACTGCCAACACTCAAGAGCTTTGTTACACAATACCTAAACGACTCATTACTTCAAACACATACCAGGACTTAATCGTATCCTTATCATACCATTTCAGTTTTATCAAGCTATTCTATTTATCCCAGTTTCTTTTCTGATCCGTCTTTAATTTAATATTCTCCTTTACTGTAGAACCACAACATCTCAACTCAGATTATCACACGAGACTCGTACATAAGACCACACGGTCTAAGACCCATAGGCCGCCGAATACTCTCTCAAATATTTCGCAGAAGTACCACATTCTACAATATTTAATTTTGAAGAACTCCCTGCGATTCTGAATTCGTTATCATTACCTTCCAATACGGATACATAGAATCCCATCATTAACATAACATATCACAAGTCTTGATCCCTTCTAACAAAACCTCAATCTTTAGCCACATACACAATCTTAAGGCACCTGACTGTTACAAGCAAAAATCTTGACTACCGCAAAACCATTCTCGGACGTCATTCACCCTTATCAAGCTGTAATTCAACTGTCTTATTGAATATAACCACTCGTGCCTTGCTATAACTCTGGCACCGCAGAACATGATTACATACAGATACAAATAACTATCTTTCTTTTCTATACACCGAGCATTATTTATCAACATCAGTTTCAAACATCCAAGTATTTCCTCACATCTACGAAGCACCATATAACCTTTATCAAAATTTCCCAACATACTTAAAGACAGAAAAACAATAGCACACAACAGTGCAATCAGTTAATCAATAACAACCTCCCCAACTTGGCTCGAAGCCATATATCAACGCACTTTTAACCACTCATAACATTCTTACTCAAATGATGCCGCAATGTTATAGTGGGATTAAACTCGAGTCATTTACAAGATTTGGCGGAGACTCGAATCATCCGAAATCTTAACTCTTCTGCAATTCTTACATTTATTCACACACAACAGTTAACCCCACTCTTTAGGTGACAAAATCTTTTCTAAGTCCCAAATTTTCCATAAATTTTGATAGAGTTTCCTTTGTAATTTGACCTATCCACCTGCCAATGAATCACCAAAACCCTCCTAACAATACATCCGCAACTCGACAAGGCATCAAAATGTATATCAACAACATTAACCTCAATACTACACGAACTATATTATCAAAATTAGCACATGAACATGCATTGCACCTGCTCAAATCATAATATATATCAAATACCTTTCACCACAATACGCATAGCACAACCAACTCGGTCTTCCTGAGTCTGAACTCATACTACCACACGTAGTGCACTTTACCTTTCTACTAAGAGACATGAACATATTCACCATGCCCATAGCTAGGGACTACACAACGGATCAGATTAAGAGTCGAACACCTAACAGATCACCCATTATGAAGCTTCCATTTCCACAACTAGGGACAATACTGATCATATAAATTTCATAATACCAGCTCGCAAAATCATCACCTTGGTGCTCAAGCCATAAACAAGGAACCGGCCTCCAGTCCTCCCGACTGGCCCAACATAAACTCACAAAGACTATATCTCACCCCTTAATCGGGGAGTCACAAGCCATCAAGGCAATTATATTACTGAGCGCTGTGAGCACGTGTTTTTTGCCCCAAGCAATTGAATTCCAAAATATATAAAAAACAAATATAATACAAAAATAATTTTTGTTTGCAAATTATTTTGAAATTGTGTGTGAAATGCCAGTGTTTGATGTTTGTTTGAAATAAAATTAAAATAAAAATACAAAAAGGAATTAATTAGAAAAATATAACAAAAATTGTAAAACAAATGTTAGGAAATTGGAAAATAAAGCAAAAATACAAAAAAATATCGAAAAATTATGGAAAATAAAAAATATATATCAGTTGTAAAATAAATACAAGAAATTAAATAAAATACAAGTCAAAATAATAAAAAATCACAAAAAAATGCAATGCATAATTAATTTGGGCCAAATATACAAGAAATACATATAAATACATAAGCCCAAAACAAAAATAGACCAGGCCCAGTCATTTTGACCGACCTGTCTATTTGATAAATCCAAACGATTCTGTATCAATCAAATGAATCCGAGCCGTTGATTACAGCTGATCAACGGACCATATGAGGCGGTTCCCTCATGTCACGACCCCAAATCCGGTCGTGATGGCGCCCAGCACATTGCTAAGCCAGCCTGACCAATCAATATAAACCACGGAGCTAGAAGCTCACTTTAACCCATTTAGGCATATTAATTCACAAAATAACAGTGATACATATACTGAAAACGGGGAACCAAGTCCCATAATACATTAACTCCCATAGACCAAGGGTCAAGAGTCATGAGCCTCTACTGAACATAAGTGTGTAAAGGTTTACAAAATACCAAGTGCGGAAAGAAATGTCAATACAAAATCAAAAGACAGTGGAAAGGAATATCGGGTCCTGCGGACTCTGCAGCTACCTCGTATATCCCACAGATGTCGCCTCGCACAGCTACCGGATCACTGCTGAGAGGTACCTGGATCTGCACACAAGGTGCAGGGAGTAAAATGAGTACTGCCAGACTCAGTGGTAATAAACAAGGGTAAGACATCGCAGATAAGAAATCCGCAATAAAGCACTATGTAAAGCTATAGTCAGCTACCCTGTCATAGAATCAATCTTCACTGTACCTGTTCCAACAAATACCAATATATATCATAACAGCTAGCAGATGTAGCTAAATGCAATGCAATGCATGATATGACCGCTACGGCGTGTAGCTCGACTCCAATTTTGGGTACCCGTGCTCACTGTGGGGGTTCAGACTCCGGAGGGGCTCCTACAGCCCAAGCACATCTCATAGAGATATTCTGCGGCGTGCAGTCCGATCCAACATATATGTCTGCTGCGGCGCGCAGCTCGATCCACTACTAGTCGGCTAATATGCGGATACGGCCTCGCAGAGGCTCAAAAAATAGTTTTTGAAAACTCTTTTATCATTTTTCGATTGGAAAACCAGTAATACCAAGTTCCGGAGATTGGAATTAGCATAATAACAAAAATAGGCTGCGGACTAGTAGTAAACTAGCGTGTCTATATGATAAGACAATGATAACGATCCTCGCGGGATCCAATAACCGGCTCACGGCCCACATGTATACTCAACCGCCCAAGAAGGGGTTCCTCGGCTCAAGAGTGGCCATTATCACAATATATATATATGCAACCATCCGAGAAGGAGGTTCGACGGCTCAAGAATAGCCTATAATACGGTATCAACAGGTTGGACTAATATGTAGTCTCCAGTTCATAATCGACCCCGCACTCTCAAGAGTGTGCGTGTCTCGCCGCTATACAAGCGTCACAAAGTGGTATACCGGGGTTTCGAACCCGCCGGTCATCACCCACATCTATTACTCACCTCAATATAGCGCGACGACTATTCCGCAATGCCCTTGCCACGAGAATCAAGCTCCGCACGCGTAGAATCTGCTCAAATACAGTAGAAATACAACAAATTAGGCCAATGGGACAACACCCAATCAATACAACTCGATTTACATCAAAATTCCCAAAGTTGTCAAAACCCGACTTTCGGCACGCTTGTCAAAAAATTACAAAAGTTACATATTCGGAATCCTCATCTCGATACGAGTCTAGGCATATAAAATTTATCGAAATCGGAGTTCAAATGACCTTCCAAATCTAAAAATCCCGTTTTTAATACTTAGGCCACATTTCTTCAAGATTTCAACCCAATTTCATGAAGATTGATGTTAATACTACCATAAATTGATGTTTTTGAGTCAAGAATCTTACCTCCGACGAATACCCGATGACTTCTCAGTGATTTCCTCGAGTTTTCTTCTCTCTAGGGCTCAAATGTGTGTTTTGGGTTAATGAACCCGTAACTCTCTGTTTCTGGATTAAATTCACTGCCAGAACTATTTCTTCTACGCGATCGCGATCTTCTTCACGCGATCGCGATGCTCAAAATCTCGGCCTCACGCGATCACGACATCCTTCACGCGATCGCGATGCACAATCACCCTGCTTCACGCGATCGCGTCCTTCATCCCTGCGATCGCGTAGTACATATTTGCCCGGACCCATTTCTCTTCTACGCGATCGCGTAGATTAACCTGCGATCGCGATGTGCCCCCGTTTAACTCTACGCGATCGCGACTGGTTTCCCCTGCGATCGCGATGCCCTAGCCTCCAGCTCTACGCGATCGCATCCCCCTCCCGCGATCGCGGAGAGCAAACGCCTGCTGTGTTTATGACAGCAACCAGTTTTTCTCTTTTCTTCCAAAAATGGCCCGTTTGGACCCCCGGATTCATCCCGAGACCCCCGGGACCCCAACGAAAACCACCAACATATTCCAAAACACGATACGAACTTGTTCCAATCATAAAAACACCATACTAAACATCAAAATCTCCATTTACTCACGGATTCAAGCCTAAGTTTCTTCAAAACTTTCAAAACTAACATTCAATCCAAAACCCGATCAAACGATGTCCGAATGACCTGAAAATTTGCGGACATATCCAAAATCACATAACGAAGCTACAGAGAAATTGTCGGAATTCCATTCCTACCCCCGGATCAAAATATCACCTACCATCCGGTTTTCGCCAAAATTCAACCTTCGCCAATTCAAGCTTAAAACTACACCGGGCCTCCAAATTAAATTCCGATCGCTCCCCTAAGTCACAAATCACCTCCCGGAACTAACCGAATCATCAGAATCCGATTCCGAGCCCTCTAACCAAATAGTCAACTCCGGGTTGACTTTCTTTATTCAAGTTTCCTTCACAAAGGATATATGCCTCATTTTCAATCTAATTCACTCCTAACTCCCCCGATAGGCTTTAACACTGATATAAAATCATAAAACATGTATTTACAACATAACGGGGTGGTAATTCTCGTAACGACGGGCCGGGTCGTTACATTCTCCCCAACTTAAATAATCGCTCGTCCTCGAGCGTACTCAGAGTTGTACCAGAAGCAACCCAATAGCTGAATGACCTTACCAAGCATATATTCGGGCGATCATACGTCACCCTATCTCACACAAGTCCGAAAATACCATATAGTCAAAATTTCACAGCCCATCTGAACCATAAATCACATTGTACTTTCTGAAATCATATGCCAAATGCAAATCTCATGCATATACTCAGGATACACTCGAATCCATTGCAATAACCCATATTCACTACTCCGGGTGAGATCATATGATGTATCAACAACCCAATCACTCGAGACGATAGTCTCTAATCACAACAACTGGCCACAATCACCAAATACTAGCTGAAAACCTCTTTTATTAGATAGAGTCCTATTCCAACACCTCCATATCCTGCCCACGGCAGCTGAAGCACACGATATACCGAACCCATCTCTCGGGTTAACCATTCGTGAATCTATTTCCCTTTTTAAAACTCATATCACGATAGGTTTCGGAGCCAAACCTCGGTTTCTACCTTTCTAACAAGCTAAGATCCAATATGCTCGTATTCAATAATGACTCCAACGGTCATTTCGATTATAACACACCACACTGGTGATAAACACCTTAACACCGGCCTAAGCCACGACGAGCACAACATAGGCTCCAATAGAATCGTCTGCACACACTCGAATCATGACAGCTCAAATCATGACAACTGTCTCCAGCAAATAGAGCTGCAATTTAATTCCTCTGTGCCATCATAACATAGAACTGAGATCGCGTCTCGCATTATAGAAAGAGTACCTGAATCCTCCTCGAGAGGTCATAACATCACGTGGCCTTACCACGATTCGTGATTATATCCAAACACTATTACTCATGAAGCACCTCAATTTACCAAGCTCAAAACGGTCAGCCACACACATATTTAGGTCTGAATCCAAGCAATCAATCTCACTCACGGTGAAACAATTAATGTATGCTATTAAATCCTGAAAGGACACAACCGATGTGCCATTCGCCAAGCGATACTCCAAACGGTCTTTTCCTCAGAAGTGGGGAAGTATTGTATACCAGTAGCATATAACTAACTATATTTTCACAATATTCTGTTGCGGCGTGCAACCCGCTCCAATGACATACCCGTGGCGGCGTGCCACCCGATCCAGATACCATACCTGTGGCGGCGTGCCACCCGATCCAAATAACTCGTGGCGGCGTGCCACCCGATCCATGCATAAATCTCGCAAAAAGGAAATGCATATCGAGTCGAATTTTCTCATTACAACAAACATATATATATATAGCCTCAAGCTCGGCCACATGAAACGCATCTGACAACGTTTCTCAATACTGGAACTAAATCAATGGTAGATACCTCTACACTAACATCCGCCACTAAGGTCCAACTGACAAAGCAATGCCTACCAGCCGTCCGCTGGTCCTGGGTACAACTACTCTGTTGGAGCATACTCTGATGCTCTCTTCTATGCAATTTGTGCCATTTTTCGACATAGTCCATATCACATTAGTCTAGACAATCTGACCCATGACAACCAGTCAGCAATCAAGTATCATAATTCGAATTCGTTTTATCAAGTCAAGAGAGAGCCTCTAAGGCTTCCGATTTCCAATAATCACAAAACGGTGTCGATGCACACGATATACAACCACTGCATAGGCGGATTAACGAGAATTTCAAGTCTCCTACACATATATAACATATGAATCACTATGCCTGATTCCGTATTTCACCGTACATATACATAACGCACATCAAGCGTCCATTCATACCACGACAGCCATTCAGAAATTTTACTATGCCATCAACGACTCAATTATTACAGTCGATCCCACAAGAGAATACCACCATACCACTGGATATCATCAGTTTACATTACCTTGTCCTTTTTGGATCATATTCCCTGCCAAGTTAATAGAATAGCAGTACCATTTTCTTAAATCATCAGAAAGATCGATTCTTTAAATCACCTGCAGCCGCCCGCGCTGCTAAATAATTTTATTGACTTCATATATACTGATCTCAAAACCTAGAATATACCATTATCAACTTTCCATAACACATCGTGTCACACTAAGACAACATGGAAATTCATATCCCTTTCCTCCGCCTCAACATTGGCGCACTCAACTAGTCAAGGACTCTCGTGATCCCATATAGAAGAAAACTCATTACACATTCCACGCTTCGCATATCGATAGGAATATACTCATCTTCAAACCATGATAAAACACAACACAAACTATTTCTTCCCATTTATTGCATAAGTTTAACTGCCAGGACCGAGTCCTTATACCCATATCAAGTTACACAATTGTCAGCACTCAAGAGCTTCGCTGCATAATATCTGCAAGACTCATTACTTCAACCACATACCAGGAATCAATCGTATTCCCTTTTATACCATTCTGGTTTATTAACAAGTTGTTCCATTTACCCAGTTTCCTTTCGGATTCATCTCTAATTTCATATCAGTCTTTACTGTAGTACGACAATGCCTCAACCCTTTTTACCACACAGGACTCGTACACAAGACCACACGGTCTAAGACCCATAGGCCACTGAATACTCTCTCAATGTTTCCCAAAAGTACCACATTCTACCACACTTTATTTTGATGAACTTCCCGCGATTTTTTAAATTGTTATCATTACTTCCCAATGCAGATACGTAGAATCCCATCATTCACATGATATAACACAAGCTTTGATCTTTTCCAACGAAACCGCCATCTTTAGCCACATACACAAATCTTAAGGCACCTGACTGTTACAAGCAAAATCTAGAACACTGCAAAACCATTATCGGGCATCATTCACCCTTATTCAGCTGTAATTCAACTGTCCCATTGAGTAGAACCACTCGTGGTTTGTTAGAACTCTGACATCGCAGAACATGATTACTTACAGATACAATCAGCTATCTTTCTTTTCTATACGGTGAATATTCTTTACCAACCGCAGTTCAAAACACCCTAGTACTTCATCAGATCTATGAAGCACCATAACCTTTACCAGAATTTTTCAACATACTTAGAGACAGAATCAACATAGCACACAATAATGCAATCAGTTAATCAATAGCAACCTCCCCAACTTAGCTCGAAGCCATTCATCAAAGCACTTTCAACCACTCATATCATTATTACTCAAGTGATGCCGAAATGTTAATATGAGATTAAACTCAAGTCATTTACAAGCCTTGACAGAGACTCGAATCATCGGAGACCTTAGCTCTTCTGCAATTCTTGCAGATATACATGCACCACCAATAAGCCCACTCTCTTTAGGTGACAGAAATCTTTCTAAGTCCCAAATTTTCCAAAAATTTCGGCATAGTTTCCTTTGTAAATTGGCCTATCCACCTGCCAGAGAATCACCAAACCATTCTAACAATACATCCACAACTCAACAAGATATCACAATGTATTTCAACAACATTAAATCCCAATATTATACGAATCATATCATCTCAATTTATACTTGAACTTATGTTGTACCTGCTCGAATCATAACACATATCAAAATCACTTTAGTCTTCCTGAGTTTAAACTCGTTCCACTACACATAAGGCACTTTACCTTCCAATTACGAGATATGATAATTATTTCTCACGCCTATAGTTAGGGCTACATATCAAATCACAATAATAACTGAATACCTTACAGCTCTCCTATTATCAAACTGCCATTTACACAATAAGGATCAATACCGATCGTATGAACTTCATAATACCGACTCGCAAAATTAATACCTTGGTGTTCAAGCCATAGACAAGGATCTGGCCTCAAGTCCTCCCGACTGGCCCAACATAAATTCATAGAGATTACATCTCGCCCCTCGATCGGGGAATCACAAGCCATAAGGCAATTTATATTACAGAGCGCTCGATGCGTACACATGTGTGTGGAGGGAATTTCAAAAAGTGAACCTCAAGCCGAATCAAGTACGCACGATAAGAATTCCAAGAAGTGTGAAGTGTTTCCTAAAGGTTCGCAGCCTCCCGAGGATAAGTACCAGGCGTCCCCGTACCGATCCACAAGACTCTACTAACCGGCTCAAGACTCACGAGGCCTAGTAAACCTAGGCTTTGATACCAACTTGTCACGACCCCAAATCCGGTCGTGATGGCGCCCAACACATTGCTAAGCCAGCCGACCAATCAATATAAACCACGGAGCTAGAAGCTCACTTTAACCCATTTAGGCATATTAATTCACAAAATAACAGTGATACATATAACGAAAACGGGGAACCAAGTCCCATAATACATTAACTCCCATAGACCAAGGGTCAAGAGTCATGAGCCTCTACTCTGAACATGAGTGTGTAAAGGTTTACAAAATACCAAGTGCGGAAAGAAATGTCAATACAAAATCAAAAGACGGTGGAAAGGAATATCGGGTTCTGCGGACTCTGCAGCTACCTCGTATATCCCACGGATGTCGCCTCGCACAGCTTACCGGATCACCGCCGAGAGGTACCTGGATCCGTACACAAGGTGCGGGGAGTAAAATGAGTATCGCCGGACTCGGTGGTAATAAACAAGGGTAAGACAGACGCAGATAAGAAATCCGCAATAAAGCACTATGTAAAGCTATAGTCGGCTACCCTGTCATAGAATCAATCTTCACCGTACCTGTTCCAACAAATACCAATATATAGCATAACAGCTAGGAGATGTAGCTAAATGCAATGCAATGCATGATATGACCGCTACGGCGTGTAGCCCGACTCCAATTTTGGGTACCCGTGCTCACTCTGGGGGTTCAGACTCCAGAGGGGCTCCTACAGCCCAAGCACATCTCATAGAGATATTCTCGCGGCGTGCAGTCCGATCCAACATATATCCTGCTGCGGCGTGCAGCCCGATCCACTACTAGTCAGCTAATATGCAGATACAGCCTCGCAGGCTCAAAAGTAGTTTTTGAAAACTGCTTTATCATTTTTCAGTTGGAAAACAGTAATATCAAGTTCCAGAGATTGGAATTAGCATAATAACAAAAATAGCTGCGGACTAGTAGTAAACTAGCGTGTCTATATGATAAGACAATGATAACGATCCTCGCGGGATCCAATAACTGGCTCACAGCCCACAATGTATACTCAACCGCCCAAGAAGGGGGTTCCTCGGCTCAAGAGTGGCCATTATCACAATATATATATATGCAACCATCCGAGAAGGAGGTTCGACGGCTCGAGAATAGCCTATAATACAGTATCAACAGGTCGGACTAATATATAGTCTCCAGTTCATGATCGACCCCGCACTCTCAAGAGTGTGCGTGTCTCGCCGCTATACAGCGTCACAAAGTGGTATACCGGGGTTTCGAACCCGCCGGTCATCACCCACATCTATTACTCACCTCAATATAGCGCGACGACTATTCCGCAATGCCCTTGCCACGAGAATCAAGCTCCGCACGCGTAGAATCTGCTCAAATACAGTAGAAATACAACAAATTAGGCCAATGGGACAACACCCAATCAATACAACTCGATTTACATCAAAATTCCCAAAGTTGTCAAAACCCGACTTTCGGCACGCTTGTCAAAAAATTACAAAAGTTACATATTCGGAATCCTCATCTCGATACGAGTCTAGGCATATAAAATTTATCGAAATCGGAGTTCAAATGACCTTCCAAATCTAAAAATCCCGTTTTTAATACTTAGGCCACATTTCTTCAAGATTTCAACCCAATTTCATGAAGATTGATGTTAATACTACCATAAATTGATGTTTTTGAGTCAAGAATCTTACCTCCGACGAATACCCGATGACTTCTCAGTGATTTCCTCGAGTTTTCTTCTCTCTAGGGCTCAAATGTGTGTTTTGGGTTAATGAACCCGTAACTCTCTGTTTCTGGATTAAATTCACTGCCAGAACTATTTCTTCTACGCGATCGCGATCTTCTTCACGCGATCGCGATGCTCAAAATCTCGGCCTCACGCGATCACGACATCCTTCACGCGATCGCGATGCACAATCACCCTGCTTCACGCGATCGCGTCCTTCATCCCTGCGATCGCGTAGTACATATTTGCCCGGACCCATTTCTCTTCTACGCGATCGCGTAGATTAACCTGCGATCGCGATGTGCCCCCGTTTAACTCTACGCGATCGCGACTGGTTTCCCCTGCGATCGCGATGCCCTAGCCTCCAGCTCTACGCGATCGCATCCCCCTCCCCGCGATCGCGGAGAGCAAACGCCTGCTGTGTTTATGACAGCAACCAGTTTTTCTCTTTTCTTCCAAAAATGGCCCGTTTGGACCCCCGGATTCATCCCGAGACCCCCGGGACCCCAACGAAAACCACCAACATATTCCAAAACACGATACGAACTTGTTCCAATCATAAAAACACCATACTAAACATCAAAATCTCCATTTACTCACGGATTCAAGCCTAAGTTTCTTCAAAACTTTCAAAACTAACATTCAATCCAAAACCCGACCAAACGATGTCCGAATGACCTGAAAATTTGCAGACATATCCAAAATCACATAACGAAGCTACAGAAATTGTCGGAATTCCATTCCTACCCCCGGATCAAAATATCACCTACCATCCGGTTTTCGCCAAAATTCAACCTTCGCCAATTCAAGCTTAAAACTACACCGGGCCTCCAAATTAAATTCCGATCGCTCCCCTAAGTCACAAATCACCTCCCGGAACTAACCGAATCATCAGAATCCGATTCCGAGCCCTCTAACCAAATAGTCAACTCCGGGTTGACTTTCTTTATTCAAGTTTCCTTCACAAAGGATATATGCCTCATTTTCAATCTAATTCACTCCTAACTCCCCCGATAGGCTTTAACACTGATATAAAATCATAAAACATGTATTTACAACATAACGGGGTGGTAATTCTCGTAACGACGGGCCGGGTCGTTACACCTCACAAATGAAACGACGTCGTCCTTAGAACTAATCACAGTCGTCCAATGCATTTGATCAGACGGACAATGCTGATGAGCCAAATAATTGAAATGATGTAGTACAAGTAATTAATCTTGACCGTCTAATGTTTTAATCTAACAGACATAATGAGACCTTTAATTAAGTACACGACACTGTTTTGAGGCCAAATAATCCTGGCCATTAATTTGATCCAATCCAACGGCCAGGAATCAACAGTACACGATTAATATATATTAAACCCTCCCCGTTGAGACCCCTCATTATACACACACACACACACACACACATGTTCTATATGCAAACCTTAGCCACCCTACTATTCTTCTTCTCCTTCACCGTCTCCCAAGGAGACCACCGGAGGTCACCCCAGACCTCCGTATCCGGTCTAAGCCAACCCCCAAATACGCCTCCTCACCTCCAAACAACCATAAAACACCATTAACCCCGACCAAAAAACTAACAGTCCCCCAGTCTTGAATATCTGGTCTCCGGAACCCTAGCCGGCGACCACCCAAGGTAAGAACCAAGGTCCCAAAATAACACCACTTGACCACCTTGAGGTGATCTACCACCCTATCTAGGTGGTTTCCCTCGAATAAGCCCCAAACTCGTCGAATATTAGAAAAAACACTTGCCAAAACCCTACTCCGGCGAGTACCAAAAACCACCCCACTCCCAAAAACCATACCCCAGGTCTCCAGACCCCCTTCTAATACACTCAAATCAAATCCCAAAGCCCCATTCAGAAGATCTAACACTCAGAAGACTAACCGTCTTTGAAGCTCTAAAAATCAAGAAAAAAGGAAAAGAACGAAGAAGAAAGAAGAAAAGAAAGAAAGAAAAGAAAAAAGAAAAGAAAAGGAAAAGGGCCTGAAAAGCTAAGTACTGTCACACCTCCTTTTGGCGCTACCGCGAGGGCGCGAAGGAGTTTTTCCAATTAAAGGACAATCGAGACGGGATCAATTAAATTCAGAGTCGCCACTTGGGAAAATAATGGTGTCCCAAGTCACCGGTTTGATCCCGAACCGAGGAAATTTATGACTTTGTAATATAGTCTGCGAAACTAAAAACTGGATAAGGAACTCTGTTAACCCGGGAGAAGGTGTTAGGCACTCCCGGATTCTGTGGTTTTAGCACGGTCGCTCAACTGCACTTTTTGCTTTTATATGATTTCTTTATATATTTTAACTATGTATTTTTTATGCTCCGCTTTTATTTTTAGAAGAATTGCGACGTCACGAAAACACATTTCGAGTCACACCGCAACAAGTACGCCTGTGACTTTAATGTATTTCAGTTCCGCCGAGAATAAGATTTGGGTCACATAAATGCGCACCCATATTTAGGAAAGTAATTTACTTACAAATCGTGCCGAAAGAGTCTATCATTTTTATTAACTTCGGGAAAGGACCGTGAAATTCACTAACGGTCCTTCCAAGTCTAAGTTTTTTATAACAACTAATTTCTGGGCCCCGCAATTGTGTATTTTCGTTGGGCGAGGCTCGTCTCATTTTTATTATTAAAAGGCCAGTCCTAAAGCAAACTAAAATTTTCTATTTATTGGTCACTAAAGGGCCAATTAATTCAAAAATATAAATTCGAGCCTCGAATGCAAGTCCTTATTCAAACAAAAGGGAAGACCTTCTTAGCTTGAACCCGCTACCTAATTTGAAACTCAATTTTATATTTTTTAATTAATTTCTCATTTACCTATGTAATTTAAGAGTTACTTATAACAAATTTGGGCTTACAAAGGCCCAATTCCTGTAATACCTTAACAATTTTATTTGGGCTCAAGACAGGCTCAACGTGCATTTGGCCCAACACGACTTGAAACTTCAGATCTCATGGCCAGCTCAACATCTAATTCCCAATGGGATTCCATTTTTTCAGTGATACACAAAACAATAATTGAGCTAACATGCTAATTATTAAGGGATGTGGGATAATCATTATGATAGCGGAGTATTGAATTATAGATTTTATGACAAGTGGAACTTAAGGACCTATTAACGTCTAAAATAGACTAAATTATACAAAGGGTGCGACTATTGAATTTTTGAATGAAACATTGGACGACTAACATGATAAACTACAATTCTAGTTCGATTTCGATATTTCAAATGCTAACATTTAACTAAGTGGAGCATCATTACTCATGAGTTAATAGCAGAACAATTTACACATATATTGAAGTTTTAAGCTTAATCAAATGGCTAAAGAACGTTTATCGGCTTTTAAAATGAACATAAGATAAGCTTATACACTAATATTTATGTCCAGGTTTAGTTTTGGTAAACAATTAGCATACAAAATTAGAATACACTATATAAAAAATACTATTTTTAATTCAGAGTTAATTAGTCCACATTATTACAACCCTGTCTAACAGTCTATTTGAATTAGATAATCATATTTAGTTAACTATGACTCACGTCATTTCAAGGGTTCAGTTCAATAATCCAATATCATACAACATTTAATCACTAATAACTCACTTTAAAGATGATCCTAATTATGCATACATCTACCATTCGTATAACAGAAAACACATAACTAATGTCAACTAGGAAACACAAACAGCCTTCAATTGAACAATGATCCTTGACTATTTCATGTCTAACTTCAATCAAAAAGGATTACAGAATCGTGTACCTGGCAATTACAAAGAAGATAAATCAATGGCAGCAGCAGAAGACACAACAATAACAACAGCAACAGGGTAGAACAGCAACAACAGCCAGCCAACAGCAAACACCCAACAGACCAGCAGTAGCAAAACCAAACAATCACACCAAATAACAACCAGTGAAAAGAAACCCAACCAGCAGAACAAACGACCCAGAAATAGATGCAAGAAACCCGTGTAAACTCCCAACAAGAACCCAATGAAACAGTAACCAAAAGTCTAATGGCCACCCAAGAGAATTGATTGAAATCCCAGTAGGACCAGAGCACACGCAGGTAGAAGAAAGCACTGGTTTTTCTAATCTTCCTGTGTACTTGAACTTAAACACTTATATCTCACTCTGTTTTCTCTCAAAGAATATATCCCTATTCTCTGTTCTTCTCTAAGGTTTCTCTAGGTATCCCCCCGATCTCCCCCTTCAGAAAACAGTCCCATACTTATAGTTTTGAATTCCCTCCTGAATGACTGCCACCAATTAAACTACTACCCCTGCCCATTCCTATCTCTGCCAGCCCATTATCCTCTCTGTTTTCACCACTAAGTTTTGCTTAAGTATGGGCTTTAATTAATTAAAAAAATGTGAAGTACAAACCTGGTGGAGTGTCCTGCTGTGATAGCAGGCTCCACTAGGCTGTCTTATGGGCGGGTGATTAAACAACTGGCCTCAATCCAGTCCTAACAATTACATTCAGTTAAATCCTAATCCAGAATCAAACAGATAACAAACCCTAATGGTGAATTGCATACGGGCAGACAGGGTGGTGAACAATCATACAAGTAAATTAACTCGTTGACGACGTTAAATAAACTACGCATACAAAGCAATTAGCATTGAATTCAAACAGATAAAGATGGGGATCGACCGAACAAAAGGGTCTATTGGAGATGAAGAACAAAACAGAAAACTAAAAGCAAGAAAATAAAATTCAAACGATTTAACAAACGGAATATGAAGAAATAAAAGAAGAAATACCATAAGAGAAGACAAATCCGCACTTGAATAGACCCCGGACTCGTCTTGGGTTCAATTCGAACTTTGGATTCAACTTGAACTTGGATTCTTTGTTTTTGAGGCCAATGGACCTTAATTGAGATGTTTTCAACAATGAAAACATCCCAATTAAGGTCTATTAGACCTCAATTAGGCAGGAATCGAAGTCTAGGGTTCATGGCCGAGATTTGGGGCTCGACCGGTTCCGGCAAGATTCGAGCCAAACCAGGGCCGGTAGGGGTATGAGGGAGGTGAGGGGAAGCTATGGTGTGATTTTGGTGAGGTTTGGCGTGGCTTGGGTCTTAACTCGAATCTTCAAATGAAGATTCGAGGAGTTCTTGAGTGATTCGAGGTAAGTGGTTCGTGGATATGGAATGGGGGGGTCGAGATGGTCTTATGGTGTAAAAATGGGGGGCTTTGGTGATTGACCACCGCCGTAAGGCGATTTCCGGCGGTGGTGCACGGCGGGGGACGGTGGGGGTAAGAGACATGGTCTCTAAGGCTTAGAGACGAAGAGAGGGGGGGCTGACTTGGGGGGCGGGGTATGAGATGGGCCTTATTTATGAAATAGGAGATTAAATTCTGATCGTTGGATCATTTACGATCAACGACCAGGATCTCCTCACTTAAACCAAACGGTGTCGTGTAGTGTCAATTTAAGACCGGACCGGTCTTTGGAGTGAAACGGATCGGGTATCATGAAGTGATTAAGGCCGTTGGATGATGAGAATCCAACGGCCAGGATCAAACAATGGGGCGATTAATGTGATCCATCGGATCAACGCTGATCGACGGCTTGGATCTCTTCACTTAAAGCGGAACGACGTCGTTTGGGGTGTCTGTGAGAGACGGACTGGGAGACGGGTTGGGCTGTTGGATCGAGAGAAGTGTGTAATTGGGCCTGGGATTAATTTGGCCTGGTCTTTTTGGTTTGGGCATAGTCCATTCCAATTTCCTCTCTATTTTCTTCTTTTCTTTTATTTTCTTTTTAATTCTTAATTTATTAAAAACCAAAACTCTATAATACTTTACCAAAATTAACTTAGTTTATAAGAATACTAATTAAGTTCTTATTATAGTTAAATTAAACTAAGATCACACAATTGGGACATTAAATACTAAAGATACAAAATGTACATATTTTGTAATTTTTCTATTTTTGTCAAATAAACTTGATTACTTTCAATCGTAAATTAAAACCTAAGAACGCAAACGCAATATATTCTTGTATTTTTTTTTAATTTAAACAATCAAACATGCATACATAAAGAATACAAATAGTAAGAAAATTGACACAAAAGTCCACAGATATTACAATGATACAAAAACAATTTTATTTTGAATTTTTTGGGAGTAAATCTCACGTAGGGCAAAAATCACGTGCTCACAGCTGCCCCTCTTTGCGCGGAAACATGAAGAGTTTTCGTGCAAAGATAAGTGAGCGGATACGAGCGGTTTTTGCCCGTCTGAGCACTCCGTGTGAAGCATTTTTTTGAAAACGTTTGACCGAACCTTGCTTCAAGAGGTTTCCTACATATCCCTGGCTAAAAGGGAATTAGGTCAATGTAGTTCGGGAAGTTTTGGTAGCTGGGACTACCATGACTGTTGTGATCTTGCTGTTACTGCTGTTACTGGTGGCGCCACTGCTTAACCGATCCCCTTATTACACCGTGTTAAACGAAAAATGAGAAGCTAGACTAAGTTACAGTGTTGCAAATTCTTATCTATCTTTTCCACTTGATCTTGTCATGTTCCATGCCATCCTGCTGGCTCTGATGTTTCTTCGCATGCTTCTTCTCTTCTGACCATTGTTATTTCGGCCCATCTTGATTGCCGAACTTCGACCATTGGTCCTTTCTCTGCGATCTTCGAACTATTCTCCTTCAAAGTCTGAGCCATCTTTCTGATCCTCGTTGCCTTCCTTTTGATTATAAACTTGGATTCATACTGGGGGTTTCCGTTATACTCAACCGCTTTCCTCAACCAACTTCAAGAAATAAATCGCTACTCCATTCTTCCGGCGGGATCCCTGGCTTCAACTACAACTTTAAAATAAATCGCCACTCCATTCTTCAGGCGGGCTCCCTGACTTCAACTACATCTTCAAAACTAAATCGTCTTCGCATGCTTCTTCTCTTCTGACCATTGTTATTTCGGCCCATCTTGATTGCCGAACTTCGACCATTGGTCCTTTCTCTGCGATCTTCGAACTATTCTCCTTCAAAGTCTGAGCCATCTTTCTGATCCTCGTTGCCTTCCTTTTGATTATAAACTTGGATTCATACTGGGGGTTTCCGTTATACTCAACCGCTTTCCTCAACCAACTTCAAGAAATAAATCGCTACTCCATTCTTCCGGCGGGATCCCTGGCTTCAACTACAACTTTAAAATAAATCGCCACTCCATTCTTCAGGCGGGCTCCCTGACTTCAACTACATCTTCAAAACTAAATCGCCACTCCATTCTTCAGGCGGGCTTCCTGACTTCAACTACGACTTCAAAACTAGATCGCCACTCCATTCTTCAGGCGGGCTTCCTGACTTCAACTACATCTTCAAAACTAAATCGTCACTCCATTCTTCAGGCGGGCTTCCTGACTTCAACTACAACTTCAAAATAAATCGCCACTCCATTTTGCAGGCGGGCTCCCTGACTTCAACAACAACTTCAAAATAAAACTGCCACTCCATTCTTCAGGCGGGCTCCCTGACTTCAACTACAACTTCAAAATAACATCGCCACTCCATTCTTCAGGCGGGCTCCCTGACTTCAACTACATCTTCAAAACTAAATCGCCACTCCATTCTTAGGCGGGCTTCCTGACTTCAACTACAACTTCAAAATGAATCGCCACTCCATTCTTCAGGCGGGCTCCCTGACTTCAACTATAACTTCAAAATAAAATCGCCACTCCATTCTTCGGGCGGGCTCCCCGACTTCAACTACAACTTCAAAATAACATCGCCACTCCATTCTTCAGGCGGGCTCCCTGACTTCAACTACATCTTCAAAACTAAATCGCCACTCCATCTTCAGGCGGGCTTCCTGATTTCAACTACAACTTCAAAATAAATCGCCACTCCATTCTTCAGGCGGGCTCCCTGACTTCAACTACCTCTTCAAAACTAAATCGCCACTCTATTCTTCAGGCGGGCTTCCTGACTTCAACTACATCTTCAAAATAAATCGCCACTCCATTCTTCAGGCGGGCTCCTGACTTCAACAACATCTTTTGAAAATAAATCGCCACTCCATTCTTCAGGCGGGCTCCCTGACTTCAACTACCTCTTCAAAACTAAATCGCCACTCCATTCTTCAGGCGGGCTTCCGACTTCAACTACATCTTCAAAATAAATTGCCACTCCATTCTTCCAGGCGGGCTCCCGACTTCAACAACATCTTTTGAAAATAAATCGCCACTCCATTCTTCGGGCGGGCTCCCCGACGTCAACTATAACTTCAAAGTAACATCGCCACTCCATTCTTCGGGCGGGCTCCCCGACTTCAACAACAACTTCAAAATAAAATCGCCACTCCATTCTTCGGGCGGGCTCCCGACTTCAACTACAACTTCAAAATCATATCGCCACTCCATTCTTCAGGCGGGCTCCCTGACTTCAACAATAACTTCAAAATAAAATCGCCACTCCATTCTTCAGGCGGGCTCCCCTGACTTCAACTATAACTTCAAAATAAAATCGCCACTCCATTCTTCGGGCGGGCTCCCCGACTTCAACTACAACTTCAAAATAAATCGCCACTCCATTCTTCAGGCGGGCTCCCTGACTTCAACTACAACTTCAAAACTAAATTGCCACTCCATTCTCCAGGCGGGCTCCCTGACTTCAACAACAACTTCAAAATAAAATCGCCACTCCATTTTTCAGGCGGGCTCCATGACTTCAACTACACTTCACTAATTTCATCCTATCCTGATCGCCTTCCTTTTCCTTTTGTACCATTTTCTTCTTCCTCCATTGCCTGTTGGGCCACCCGTTTCTTCTGAATTACCTCGTCTTGGAACTGCTTTCCCCCTGGTTCGTGACACTTTTCCTTTGGCTGCTGGAGATATCTTTGGAATGGTTTACTCACCTGCTAGTGATGATGCTGCTGGGGAAGTATTCTTTATTCCCTTCACCCTTCCTTCTCTCTCGGACTCGCCGGGGGTTGAAATGTCATTAACTGTGGATTACCCTGGCGGGGGAACCCTTTTCCTCTTCCTTCTTCCCAGACCTCCTCTGGGACTATGCTTTGGCCTCCTTGAAAAGCTTATGGGATATAATGCTGCTGGGGGAATCTCAGAGTTAGTGTTTCATTTTCCAACGACTGCTGGGGATGATACCAGGCTCAAAGATCGCCCCTCGTGTTGTCCGGCCTCTCTCAATACCATTCTGCTCGGAACGGGCATTTCCCGAAATCTCGCGTTGTTTTCCATCCTTATCCACTGGGTGTTTTGCTTTCAAGAAAATTTTCGCAATCGGAGAAACTTTTCTGCCCCGGTTTGATGACCTTCTACGTGGCATGCTTTTCTGCTGACCAACCCTATTTTCCTGCTTTAAATCAAAGAAAAATTGTTAGTTTCAAAAAGCAGTGAGTGGTCGTGCCACTCTTGTTGGGGCTATTTTCCTTTTCTCTTTCAGCTGCTTGGCCTTCCTCGAACTTTTGGGAGCGCCGCTGACACTTGCTGGGGATGATGCTCTTTCCACAGATGGTCTCTCATTTCTCCTTTTATTTCAACCTTCGGTTTGGTCCGACCCCTTTTAGCCGGTGATTTGTTGTGAGAAATCATCTTCCGGACGTGCTATATGCGCCCATCATACTCCATAATTCCTGTGAACCTTCCAATCAACCTGTCGTTCCAATCTTAATATCGGAACGGCTTTTGCCTTATTGCCTCATTCCACGCCTATTCATTTTCATTGTACCGCTTTGAGAGACTTGGTAGTAAGCTTTGAAAAATCCATTTTCGAAAACGAAAGAAAAGAGAAAGAATGCTGACCGCAAAATGACAAAAGAAAGGGAAAACTTTTCTGAACTCAAAAATCGGAAAAACTTATCCGAATGTGTGACTGATCCAATGGTTATGCCGTGCTTTTGAGATTAATCTGCCCAGTCTATTCGTGTCAATTACTTTCTGATGGCCGTGTTTTGCTAGCAGTAAATGAATGTCCAAATCTTGTCTCATGCAGACACCTTGTAACCATCTCGCCTTGTCACCTCATAGTGCCCTTCAAAGGGTTTTCACTAATGAGATTCTCTCATTTCTCTCTATCTCCCGTCGCCTTAGGGTGCTCGTAACAGTTTTCACCGTAAGACTCTCTCATTTTATTTCTCTCAACTTTCTTCGCCTTAAGGTGCCCGCGAGGGTTTTCACCGTTAAGACTCTCTCCTTTTCACTTTCTTTCCCTGCGGTGGGCTGGGGTATTATCCATAGAATTTCCTCAAAAGGGGCCATCCCTTTTCAGCTTGTAAGTCCTAAATTTAGTCGACGATTGAAGTGTCATTCGTAGTTTCACTCGCATGACTTGGCATTTCTCGAATACTGATCGAGAGGTCTTTTTGGTTCTTAATGTGGTTTCTGCGCGTGAGGCTAAAGAAAAGGGGTTCAACCTCAACGGTTAGCTCATTACAACTTTCGGAATCCACACTATCTTTCAGACGAAACAATGACTTCTGCCCCAGTTTTGTTGCTTGGGGAATCTTTGATTTTTATTTTCTTTTATTATGACCGAGCCGTGTGGCGCCTACGTATCCTTCTTGAGGAATCAGGTCGAACGTAGTTCACTTTTCTTGTGTCTTTTCTTTGTTTACTTTTTTCCTTTTGTTACACATCTTCCTTGGTGATTCCGAAAGAGGGTATATGAAAGAATTAATAAGGCTCAAAGGGGAAAGCAAAGGTTGAAGTGTTTGGGTAGTAGAAAAATTGCCTCTGTCATTTCATTCTCCGGAAAATGCCAAAATACACACAAACGAAACCAATCGTTGACAAATACATTAAAGAATTACACATAATATCTCTTGACCACATCGGAATTGATAGCCATATCAGTGCATCTTCCCTCAATATCAGTTAGACATGGCGCGTCGTTGGATAATACCCTAGTGACAACAAACGGTCCCTGCCAATTTGGAGCGAACTTGCCTTTCGCTTCGGCCTGATGTGGTAGAATTCTCTTCAACACATGTTGTCCCACTTCAAATTTCCTGGGACGTACCTTCTTGTTATATGCTCTTGCCATTCTCTTTTGATACAATTGGCCATGACATACTGCTGTCAATCTCTTTTCATCGATCAAGCTCAATTGCTCTAATCGGGTTTTGACCCACTCATCATCGTCAATCTCGGCTTCAGCGACAATTCGGAGGGATGGAATTTCAACTTCTGCGGGTATTACTGCTTCAGTCCCGTACACCAACAAGTAAGGAGTTGCACCTACCGAAGTCCGGACGGTAGTGCGATAACCCAACAGTGCAAATGGTAACTTTTCATGCCATTTCCTAGACCCTTCTACCATCTTTCTCAATATCTTCTTTATATTCTTGTTTGCTGCCTCCACCGCACCATTTGCTTTGGGACGATATGGTGTGGAATTTCGGTGTGTAATCTTGAACTGTTAGCAGACCTCCTTCATCAACCCGCTGTTAAGATTGGCGCCGTTATCTGTGATGATTATCTTTGGAATTCCAAACCTGCAGATGATGTGGGAATGTACGAAGTCCACCACCGCCTTCTTGGTCACTGATTTGAAGGTTTTGGCCTCCACCCACTTGGTAAAATAGTCGATCGTTACCAGAATGAACCTATGACCATTGGAAGCTGCAGGTTCTATAGGTCCAATAACATCCATACCCCATGCGACAAACGGCCATGGTGCCGACATTGTATGCAATTCGGTCGGTGGAGAATGAATCAAATCTCCGTGTATCTGACACCGATGGCATCTTCGCACGAAACTTATACAATCACGCTCCATAGTGAGCCAGTAATATCCTGCTCGAAGAATCTTCTTTGCCAATACATACCCGCTCACGTGTGGTCCACAAACTCCCGAGTGTATATCTGTCATCACCTGTTGTGGCTTGACTCGCATCTATACATCTTAACAATCCCAAATCTGGGGTTCTTTTGTACAGTACCCCTCCACTAAGGAAAAATCCGTTCGCCAACCGCCGAATAGCCCTCTTTTGATCCCCAGTTGCCTGTTCTGGGTATATTCCTAACCTGAGGTACTCTTTGACATCATGGAACCATGGCTCACCATCCATCTCTTCTTCTATCATATTACAATAAGCATGTTGATTCCGGACCTGAATATGTAACGGATCGACACGAACCTTGTCCGGGTGATGTAGCATCGATGCCAAAGTAGCCAAAGCATCAGCAACCTCGTTATGCATCCTTGGGATGTGCCTGAATTCTACTGATCGAAAACGTTTGGTTAGATCATGCAAACACTGACTATACGGGATAAGCTTTAAATCCCTGGTTTCCCATTCTCCCTGAATCTGATGTACCAGAAGGTCCGAGTCCCCCAAGACCAAGACGTCATGTACATCCATGTCCACCGCTAATCGCAACCCCAAGATACATGCCTCGTACTTAGCCATATTATTGGTACAATGAAAACGCAGTTGAGCAGTAACAGGATAATGATGTCCTGTTTCAGAGATAAGCACAGCCCCTACTCCGACTCCTTTTGCGTTCGCCGCTCCGTCGAAGAAAAGCTTCCACCCTGGCTCCTCGGTTAATTCCAACCCATCAATTTGCAATACTTCTTCGTCCGGAAAATACGTCCTCAAAGGTTCGTACCCGTCATCGACGGGATTCTCAGCTAAGTGATCGGCTAGGGCTTGAGCTTTCATAGCCGTCCTTGTCACATATATGATAACGAACTCTGTAAGTAATATTTGCCATTTTGCCAACCTCCCTGTAGGCATAGGCTTCTGGAAAATATACTTCAACGGATCCAAACGCGAAATGAGGTAAGTGGTGTAAAAAGACAAATAATGTTTCAGCTTTTGGGCTACCCAGGTCAAGGCGCAACATGTTTTTTTCCAAATGGGTGTACTTAACCTCGTGGACCGTGAACTTCTTACTGAGGTAGTAAATGGCCCGTTCCTTTCTGCCAGTAAGATCATGCTGCCCCAGTACGCAGCCGAACGAATTCTCCAAAACCGTCAGATAGAGAATCAGGGGTCTACCCGGTTCAGGCGGAACTAGTACGGGTGGGTTTGAAAGATACCCTTTGATTTGGTCGAACGCTTCCTGACATTCCGCCATCCATTCTATCGCCGCGTCTTTCTTCAACAGACGGAATATGGGTTTGCAGGTTGCTGTAAGCTGGGCAATAAACCTACTGATGTAATTTAACCTTCCCAACAGACTCATTACCTCTGTTTTGTTCTTTGGCGGGGGTAGCTCTTGAATGGACTTGATTTTGGATGGGTCCAACTCAATGCCCCGTCGGCTGACGATGAATCCTAGCAACTTTCCCGATGGAACTCCGAATGCGCATTTGGCCGGATTGAGCTTGATATCATATCTTCGAAGTCTTTGAAAGAACTTCCTGAGGTCGGCAACGTGGTCTTCCCGACGTCTAGATTTTATGATCACATCATCCACGTACACTTCAATTTCCTTGTGTATCATGTCATGGAATACCGTAGTCATCGCCCTTATGTGTGTTGCCCCTGCATTCTTCAAACCGAACGGCATCACCCGGTAGCAATAAGTCCCCCACGGTGTGATAAAAGCCGTCTTTTCTGCATCCTCTTCATCCATCAAGATCTGATGATACCCCGCATAACAGTCCACAAAGGATCCGATTTCACGTCCAGCGCAATTATCAATCAGGATATGGATATTGGGAAGCGGGAAATTATCTTTAGGACTTGCCTTATTGAGATTGCGGTAGTCCACGCATACTCTGATCTTTCCGTCCTTCTTTGGCACCGGTACTACGTTAGCCAACCATTCAGGGTATCGAGTGACGCGAATGACTTTCACCTGCAACTGCTTGGTTACTTCCTCTTTGATCTTTACACTCATCTCCGTCTTGAATTTCCGTAGTTTTTGCTTGACGGGAGGATATGCCGGATCAGTGGGTAATTTATGAACCACTAGATCAGTGCTGAGTCCCGGCATGTCGTCGTACGACCATGCGAAAATGTCTTTAAACTCCATGAGTGTTTTGATCAACTCTTCTCTCAGGTTGGGTTCAATATGGACACTTATTCTGGTTTCTTTAACGTCATCTGTGTCCCCCAGATTAACAGCCTCAGTATCATTTAAATTTGGTTTGGGTTTTTCCTCGAAGTGACTTAATTCTTCACCGATTTCTTCTATGGCTTCATCATCGCCGTATTTCGATTCACTCTCGTCACTTCTTATTTCATGTGTTATTATTTCCAAACCCGATTGACTTTCTAGACTGGGTTGATTAATCTTTAAGCACGCCATATCATTAAGGTCAGTTGAAAGAAGGCTATTCAGAAAAGTAAAAGAAGGAAAATAAACAAAAATTAGACACGAAGGGAACATAATTTCATTAATGGGAACAGTACAAGGAAAACAAACTTGCAAACTCAAATCAAAATGAACTAAAACAAACGGATTTTACTCCGGGGCAACCCCCAACACAAAATTTCGAAAGAAAACAATCCAAAACAAACTACCAAGACCCCTTCCGGACAGGGAGAGGAGTAGCCTTCCAGTTATTCAATTTTGCTTTCGGTCCCACAAACTGTATTTCGGCATGGCTGGATCCTTCAACATCCTCGAGCATGCATACATCTGCGAATAGGTCTTCGAACTTTCTTAAGAACTCTTCGTCCGGCCTAACCATAGGACCGGGAATCTTTGTCGTCGAATGTCCTCTTACTCCAGACCTGACAAAAGATTGGGAAAGGCGTGGAACAGGCTTCGGGAGCACCCATGTCTTCTGCTTATTCCTCTTGGCTCGCTGGATGTCCTCTGATGTTGGCTTGAATCCCAAGCCGAAGGTTCCCACGTTTTCGACCACAGATACCGGTTGTATGATTCCTTGCAGAGATGCACCTAGACCTTTGCCGGGTATGAAACCATGTCTCAACATTTCATGAGCCACCATGACGTCTGCAGTAATTATTCTGTCATTGGGAATGCATTCCCTTCTGGAACTCGGTTGGCGGATACCACATCGCAGATCCGGTATACCCATGGCCCAACATCTTCTTCTGTCTCAACAAAGGGGACGATGGTGCCTGGTTGTAGATCATTCTCTCCATGGACGACGATCTCCTGTTGGTCCCACTCAAACTTGACGAGTTGGTGTAAGCTGGATGGAACTGCTCTTGCGGCATGGATCCACGGTCGCCCTATCAGAAGGTTATATGACACTACCATGTCCAGCACCTGGAATTCCATGGTGAACTCCACTGGCCCAATTGTCAAGATTAACACTATGTCCCCGACCGACGCCTTGCCTCCTCCATCAAACCCTCGAACACATATGCTGTTCTTGCGTATCCTGCCGATGTCTACTTTCAACTTGTCCAGTGTAGAGAGAGGACAGATGTTAGCACTGGACCCATTATCGACGAGGACTTTGGTAACCACCGACTCCTCACACTTTACCGTAAGATATAAAGCCTTGTTGTGCTCGGTGCCTTCCTCGGGCAACTCATCATCGGTGAAGGTGATCCGATTCGCTTCGAAGATCCTATTGGTGATCTTCTCCAAATGACTCACTGAGATTTTATCAGGTACGTGGGCCTCATTCAGAACTTTCATCAAAGCTTGCCGATGTTCTTCAGAATGTATCAACAAGGATAGCAATGAGATTTGCGCGGGAGTTTTCTTCAGCTGTTCTAGGACAGAATAATCATGCAACTTCATCTTTTTCAGGAATTCTTCTGCCACTTCGTCAGTTACCGGCTTTTTCAATGTTGCCGGAGTGATCTTCCTCAATTCCGCAGGGGCAAAACATCTCCCCGAGCGGGTCAAATCTTGCGCTTCGCAAACTTCCTCTTTCACTTCCTTTCCTTTGTAGGTTGTAGTAATCCGAGCATAATTCCATGGAATAGCTCTGCTATCAGTTATTGGCAATTGTATTGCTGGCTTGATGATGAAAGGATCCATTCGAACGCCTGCTACCGTCAAGACGGGTTTGGTTGCTACCCCTGGTACAACTATTTTTGCTTCTCCCGGCTTTACCGGTACCTCGTTCACACTTCCCTTTTCTGCTTCCAACCCTCTTTGTACGTCCTTCTTGCCAATGGGCGACTCTTCAAGGCTTGGCCCCTTTCTCATTCCTACCCCGCTAGACTTGATCATCATTACAGTCTGAGAGGTTTTCTCATTTCCTTCTTCTACCCGTACCAACTCGATCATGTTGGTCTCATGATGAGTTGGAAGTGGATTTTGGTTGATGTTGGGCTCGGTTGGAGTCTGGACCTCAATCCTGCGAGTGTCGATGAGTTCCTGGATGGCTGTTTTCAACCTCCAACACTTTTCCGTGTCGTGTCCCGGACATCCTGAGTAGTATGCACAATTTACTGAATGGTCCAGGTTCTTTGGAAGAGGGTTTGGTAGCTTAGCTTCAACCGGATTTAGCAACCCTACTTGCTTCAACCGGTGGAACAAACTGGTGTAAGACTCTCCCAGGGGAGTGAAAGTCTTTGGCCTTGGCGCCCTGTCACTCTTGAATGCTTGGTTCGGACGAAAACCCGCGCCCGAGGGGTTTCTATAGGCTCTTGGGGGTGGGTAATTGTTTTGCGGGTTTGGTGCACGCCATGGTGCATGGACGGGAGGTGCGGCATATGACTGAGCATGATGGACAGTGAAATGGGGATCAGGTGCCGGATAGTAGTGTTGCGGGTAGTTGTATGGATTGTGGGGGTAATTTTGGTGGTGAGGTTGTGGCGGGTTATATTGGGGTGCGGGGCCTCTGTTTCTGAACCATGTTTCGGACTCGGCTGCCGCGACTTCTTCTCTCCTCTTTTTCCCAAGCACTCCTCCGGTACCACTTTGAATAGCTTGGGTGGTGGCTTTCAATGCTGAGTAGCTCATGATCTTGTTGGCTTTCAAGCCTTCCTCGATCATAGCCCCCATTTTTATCACCTCGGTGAATGACTTGCCCACGGACGTCACCAGATGTCCGAAATAGGTTGGCTCTAGAGGAAGTAATCCACCATCTCGTTCTCTCTCATAGGCGGATCTACCCTTGCTGCTTGTTCCCTCCAGCGGAAACCAAATTCCCTGAAACTTTCGGCGGGTTTCTTCTCTAACTTTAGCAATGATAAGCGGTCGGGGACTATTTCAAGATTGTACTGGAACTGGCCAATGAATGCTTGAGCCAAGTCATCCCAAGTAAACCATCTGCTGGGATCCTGCCTAGTGTACCACTCTAGTGCAGATCCCCCCAAACTCTGACCGAAGTAAGCTATCAGAATCTCGTCTCGTCCTCCGGCTCCTCGCATTTTACTACAAAACCCTCGAAGATGGGCCACTGGATCACCATGCCCCTCGTATAAGTCAAACTTGGGCATTTTGAACCCGGCCGGCAACTGGACATCTGGGAATGGACACAGATCCTTGTAAGCGACACTGACCTGGTTGCCCAAACCGTGCATGTTCCTGAAGGACTGCTCCGGGCTTTTAACTTTTCTAATAACTTCCTCATGTTCCGAACTTTGGAAGTGCTTTTCCGGTTCTGCCGGATTATCCCAGTGAGGGGTGTGTGTATGCGGTTCAGGAGCCCTAAAAGTAGGCTCGGGGGGATAGTAAGAATTGTCATGGATTTGAACGTGCGGCTCGCCGGATGACTTTTGTAGAGTGGCAGGTGGGGGTGCCACAAAAACAGGTGTGATCGGAGGAGGATCTTGTTTGGCTGGTGGAATTTGGGCGACATAATGGTTTTCCCCTTGATAGTATGGATAGAGTGGGGCGCTTGTCGAAGGGTCAAGGGGTGGATGTTCAGGAGCTGATGCGAGAGTAGGGCGGTTCGGCGAAGACTGTCCCCTAGCCTAGGCTAGGTGCATCTCTGTTATCTGTTGTTTCAACCGGTCGACCTCTTCTTTCATGATTTGTATCTCCGATTTCTCTTCCTCGAGACTTTTACCGAAACTAGACATGCTTGCTGTAATTGGCCCTTTAGATCTAGTACGGTAATGGTGGCTGACCAGTATATTCTGTCAAACCAACTGCTAAACTTTTTTGGCAATTGACAAACTTGTTAGTTTACCGAATTTAACAGATATGTTATGGCACGTTGGATGCAATGCACCTAACCAAATAACCCTTTCTACATGTACTCATAACATGCGTCATTCCAGCTTTTCTCTTTTTCTTTTTTTTCTTTTTTCTTTTCTCTTTTTCAACTATCCTTGAAAGCCTTATTGTTATTAACCTTCGTATTCTTTTCCTTTCTTTTTTTTTTTTTTTTTTAGTGGTGGTCGAATCTTATGTGGATTGCCTACGTATCACGTCCCCGCGTGAATCAGACCGAGCGTAGTTCTGGTAACAAGATTGTGGCAAAATTCAGTAGCTTTTATATCAAATAAAACCTTAAAGTTACAAAACATGTCTTACAAAAATAGAGGAATTCTTGACTCGAAAAAGGAAAATGCCAACCAACTTGACTCAATATTTCAAAATACATTTTTAATCAGAAGTCTAATGCTCTAAAATTCCTGGGGGCCCACGAGGCATCATTCGGCCTTGCCGCGGGCCTTGGTGTGAGGTCCTTGTGTAGTCCCCTTAAATCTCTCATGATCTGAAGAACATAGCCCATAACCGAAGCAAAAAGGGCAGGGCGGGGCATTTGTTCACAAGCTAAACACTTCATGGTGACATAGTGCCCGATTTCTCCAATTTTGTCCTTGATCATGTCCCTTTCTCTGAGTAGCTGTTCTATCTGCTGGTTTTTCACCCCCAATCTTCGAGCATTGTGGGTGACTTGGTCTAGGAGCCTATTCACTTGTTCTTGCAGTCGGGCCATCAAATCGTGGCAACGGTCGAGGTCTGTTCTGGCATCTCGGGCTTGCTTGAAAACCCGCTCCCTGAGGATAACATTTGCTTCCCTTAGACTAGTGATGATATCGGTGTAATCTTCTTCTATCCGTTGCAGGTGAAGTGCATGTTGATGTACCTCCTTTCTCCAGCTAGCACGGACCCTCATTGTTTGGGCCTTCGACTCTTCCAATTCCCTTTGGACATCGGCAACTTGGCTTCTCAAACCCTTTATCAATTTTTCGTCTGCTCGACTCCTCAACTGTCTGTCAGCGTCCCTTTTCATTTGCTGGATCTGAGCCCTCAAAAAGTCATTTTCTAGTGCCAACTTCTTTTTATCTCCCTCGTCGGCGGCGGCTTGCATATCCTTTTCAAATTGGAGATCTTGGACCCGTTGCTCTATCTTGCCAATCTTTGTTCTGTAAACCTCTTCCTTAGCTAACCAATCCCATTGTTCTTGTGACGCTTTAGCAAATTCCCTGAGGTGAGGTCTTTTGGCTGGTCTTTCACCCGATGTTTCTCCTTTGTACCAAGTAAGATATCTAGGTGCAACCTCTCCTCTAGCTCGATCATGCACACAAGTGTTTGCCTCTAGATATTGGCATTTGCTCCAGATCTGGCGGACCCTCGCTTCCGGGAATTGACCATCGGGACCAATTTCAATAACCTGGGTACTCAGGTCTTCTTCTTTGGGTACTATCCGGCACCTCCCGAGCTGTCTCAACACCCGATGGGGCGCATAAGGTTGAATGCTTTTAAGTCCCATTAAGAGAAAGGGGGACCTAGCCGCTGGCATGTACACGATTCTGTCTATCTGCAACCAACCCAACGTCCATTGTATTCGACTTGCGCTGAGAGCCAGAAATTATGCCCTCCATGCCAATGTTCCTTCAGGCAAGATGGTCCTATCAACCCTTGTATAGAATTCGCTTATACAGGTTTTCTCAACCAACCCATATTTCAAGAATTGGGTGCGACGACACAGGTGCTCGATCATCCACATCTGTAGCAGTAAATTACAGCCTTCGAAAAAATCTCCTCCGGCTTTGCAGGTTGTGAGGGCTCGATATATGTCTGATAGTATCATGGGAGCAAGATACTTTCGCTCTGGTCAAGCAAAGTACTGACGACTCCGGCTACCTTTATATCAATATTCCCGTCTTTCCTTGGGAATACCACGAGTCCTAAGAAGGCTATCATGAAGGCAACTCGTCGGTGCTCCTCCCATTTCTGGCGACTACCCTTGCTGCATAATTTGTTATCTGGCTTGTCAAAACCTCCTACATGACCGTACCTTTGATAGATGAAGTTTAAAGTACAAAACCCTTGTGCTTGATCTGGGTTACGTACCGTTCTGGCTGTCTTCGGTGAGTCTAAAAACCGGTGTATGGCGACAACCCTGGGGGCGATTAGATATTGATGCCCCAATGGTATATCAGTGTTTCCAATGTATCCGGTCATCTCCTCCACAGTTGGGGTGAGCTCGAAGTCCGAGAAGTGAAAGACATTGTGCGCGGAGTCCCAATATGTGACCAATGCTCTTATGATGTCCCCTCGAGGTTTTATTTCAAGCAGACCTGTGAGACCTTTCAAATACTTCTTAACCTCATCCTGCCCTTCTTCGCCTAGATCATCCCACCATAGTCGTATTTGTACCGGGATTTTAGTCATGAGTGAAAAGGGTTCATTTTGAATCGTGCTCATCCTGCACATTTATTTAAAGAAGAAGATCATTTTGGCTGGCAATGATTTTTTCAAAATTTACAGATTCTGGTATATTTTTGTTTTGTTTTTTTTTTTGAAAAAATGGCAAGTTGGACCCGACGGGGGTTGCCTACGTATCTCACATCCGGTGAGAATCAAACCCGCGTAGTTCGGTCCGTCAAGACAAACTATCTTCTTTTATTGACCGACAAAGAAAACACATTTTGCTAAGAAACTCATTTTGTCGGCAAAGTCAACCTTCCGTTGTCTTTTATTAGCAAACTGAACTATTGATTTGTTGGTAAAACACATTTTTGTATTTTCTGAAAATATCTACTTCCCCATACTGTTTCCTTTCGTTTTTCATTTCTCTTCAGTATTTAAAAGCCGGTCAGCATGCAAGTTCGAATAAATGCTTAAAACAAACATGGTATAGCAGGATGGTCTTTTCATTTCAGGTTGCCTGTCCTAGACGGACCCAACCCCCGTGTTGAGTCCCCTAAGTCAAATGCAACGTGATGCAAATAAGCGTTTCCTACTAGGGATCCGGTATGCAGTTATGTTATTCTAAGTTCAAAACCTCGGTGCATGATCTAGACCGTGTACCCAAGCGGACAACTCGGGCTGAGGAAGGAGCTCCTTTCCGGGAACCAAAAGGCCAACCGGCTTAGAAACTTTCCGAGCCTCTTCATTATTTTGGGGTATGAAACTAACAGAATAGGGAGTCTCAACCAGTGAGCACATCCCCGGGGGTGAGAAGTGAAGGGTTTTCGGCACAGTTTTATATACAGTTCACGCAATATCAAAGCGGTAAACATATAACAGTTTGTATATACAGCGCAACTAGTATCAAAGCGGTAGACATGTAGCACATTAATTAAACATATAATAAAATCAGATATAGACAAAACAACAATTTAACTGAGCTCGAATTCTTAGACCTCGAATTCTTAACTGAGCTGTCACACCTCCTTTTGGCGCTACCGCGAGGGCGCGAAGGAGTTTTTCCAATTAAAGGACAATCGAGACGGGATCAATTAAATTCAGAGTCGCCACTTGGGAAAATAATGGTGTCCCAAGTCACCGGTTTGATCCCGAACCGAGGAAATTTATGACTTTGTAATATAGTCTGCGAAACTAGAAAACCGGATAAGGAACTCTGTTAACCCGGGAGAAGGTGTTAGGCACTCCCGGATTCCGTAGTTTTAGCACGGTCGCTCAACTGCACTTTTTGCTTTTATCTGATTTCTTTATATATTTTAACTATGTATTTTTTATGCTCCACTTTTATTTTTAGAAGAATTGTGACGTCACAAAAACACATTTTGAGTCACACCGCAACCAGTACGCATGTGACTTTAATGTATTTCAGTTCCGCCGAGAATAAGATTTGGGTCACATAAATGCGCACCCGTATTTAGGAAAGTAATTTACTTACAAATCGTGCCGAAAGAGTCTATCATTTTTATTAACTTCGGGAAAGGACCGTGAAATTCACTAACGGTCCTTCCAAGTCTAAGTTTTTTATAACAACTAATTTGAGGGCCCCGCAATTGTGTATTTTTGTTGGGCGAGGCTCGTCTCATTTTTATTATTAAAAGTCCAGTCCTAAAGCAAACTAAAATTTTCTATTTATTGGTCACTAAAGGGCCAATTAATTCAAAAATATAAATTCGAGTCTCGAATGCAAGTCCTTATTCAAACAAAAGGGAAGACCTTCTTAGCTTGAACCCGCTACCTAATTTGAAACTCAAATTTATATTTTTTAATTAATTTCTCATTTACCTATGTAATTTAAGAGTTACTTATAACAAATTTGGGCTTACAAAGGCCCAATTCCTGTAATACCTTAACAATTTTATTTGGGCTCAAGACAGGCTCAACGTGCATTTGGCCCAACACGACTTGAAACTTCAGATCTCATGGCTAGCTCAACATCTAATCTCAATGGGATTCCATTTTTTCAGTGATACACAAAATAATAATTGAGCTAACATGCTAATTATTAAGGGATGTGGGATAATCATTATGATAGTGGAGTATTAAATTATAGATTTTATGACAAGTGGAACTTAAGGACCTATTAACGTCTAAAATAGACTAAATTATACAAAGGGTGCGACTATTGAATTTTTGAATGAAACATTGGACGACTAACATGATAAACTACAATTCCAGTTCGATTTCGATATTTCAAATGCTAACATTTAACTAAGTGGAGCATCATTACTCATGAGTTAATAGCAGAACAATTTACACATATATTGAAGTTTTAAGCTTAATCAAATGGCTAAAGAACGTTTATCGGGTTTTAAAATGAACATAAGATAAGCTTATACACTAATATTTATGTCCAGGTTTAGTTTTGGTAAACAATTAGCATACAAAATTAGAATACACTATATAAAAAAATACTATTTTTAATTCAGAGTTAATTAGTCCACATTATTACAACCCTGTCTAACAGTCTATTTGAATTAGATAATCATATTTAGTTAACTATGACTCACGTCATTTCAAGGGTTCAGTTCAATAATCCAATATCATACAACATTTAATCACTAATAACTCACTTTAAAGATGATCCTAATTATGCATACATCTACCATTCGTATAACAGAAAACACATAACTAATGTCAACTAGGAAACACAAGCAGTTTTCAATTGAACAATGATCCTTGACTATTTCATGTCTAACTTCAATCAAAAAGGATTACAGAATCGTGTACCTGGCAATTACAAAGAGGATAAATCAGTGGCAGTAGCAGAAGACACAACAATAACAACAGCAACAGGGTAGAACAGCAACAACAGCCAGCCAACAGCAAACACCCAACAGACCAGCAGTAGCAAAACCAAACAATCACACCAAATAACAACCAGTGAAAAGAAACCCAACCAGCAGAACAAACGACCCATAAATAGATGCAAGAAACCCGTGTAAACTCCCAACAAGAACCCAATGAAACAGTAACCAAAAGTCTAATGGCCACCCAAGGAGAATTGATTGAAATCCCAGTAGGACCAGAGCACACGCAGGTAGAAGAAAGCACTGGTTTTTCTAATCTTCCTGTGTACTTGAACTTAAACACTTATATCTCACTCTGTTTTCTCTCAAAGAATATATCCCTATTCTCTGTTCTTCTCTAAGGTTTCTCTAGGTATCCCCCCGATATCCACCTTCAAAAAACAGTCCCATACTTATAGTTTTGAATTCCCTCCCGAATGACTGCCACCAATTAAACTACTACCCCTGCCCATTCCTATCTCTGCCAGCCCATTATCCTCTCTGTTTTCACCACTAAGTTTTGCTTAAGTATGGGCTTTAATTAATTAAAAAAATGTGAAGTACAAACCTGGTGGAGTGTCCTGCTGTGATAGCAGGCTCCACTAGGCTGTCTTATGGGCAGGTGATTAAAAAACTGGCCTCAATCCAATACTAACAATTACATTCAGTTAAATCCTAATCCAGAATCAAACAGATAACAAACCCTAATGGTGAATTGCATACGGGCAGACAGGGTGGTGAACAATCATACAAGCAAATTAACTCGTTGACGACGTTAAATAAACTACGCATACAAAGCAATTAGCATTGAATTCAAACAGATAAAGATGGGGATCGACCGAACAAAAGGGTCTATTGGAGATGAAGAACAAAACAGAAAACTAAAAGCAAGAAAATAAAATTCAAACGATTTTACAAACGGAATATGAAGAAATAAAAGAAGAAATACCATAAGAGAAGACAAATCCACACTTGAACGGACCCCGGACTCGTCTTGGGTTCAATTCGAACTTTGGATTAA
>JASVEL010009822.1:0-77992 GCA_032618575.1 Nicotiana noctiflora
CATGGGTGGTGTTTACCACGAGATATGGCCTTCCAGGTATTGCAATAGTTTTTGGTTTGGCGACCATGTTCTTTGGTGCTGCATTTTCTGACGTACCTTTACCTTGGTTAATGTGTTGGTAGCCCGGAGCGTACCACAAAGGAGAAGACATCGAGCTGCTGCTTCCTCATCGTCGGACTCTGATTTCGAGCATGTAGTTCAGGAACGTGTAAGTGGGGACGTTCCTGAGGCAACTCGACCTGAGGGCGAACATGCAGATGTGGAGGCATCCAGTGAGGATGCTTCTGATGCTGTTCGCTCTGAAGGCGAGGTCATGATTCGGGATCCCGCTTCCGAGGATGTTCCTGAGACTACTCGTCCCATAGTTGAGTCGATAATTGAACCGATGATTAGAGAGAGCCCCTCGCCTCCATCTCCTCTTATCGAAGAGGAGGCTTCCGAAGGCGATGAGCCGCAGGAGCAAAAAAGGCGCCGATTACTTCTCGGTAAAAGCGTGGCCGTGGAATGTAGGAAAGCGGTTACTCGCCGACCTGAATCGAGGCCGGTCTTCATTGGCGATACGATTCGACCAGAGAGGGCGGCTCTCTTGAGGGAAGTTGCAAGCGATACTGCTTCCCCTTACATCGAAGGAGGTAGTACGCCGGCTGTCGCTGAGTTCGCTGCTGGAGAGAGAGGAGCAGCTTCTGAACGAGTTCCTACCTCTGTGGACGTGCCGTGAGAGTACTACGCTCGGGTAGATATAGCGACGATGGTGCCTACCCATCGGCTTATGATCCCTATGGGATATAACCTATTGCTAGACAGTGAGCAGGCCGCGGCGGACATGTCCTTATTGTGCGCGGATGCCGAGACCGAATCTTTAAAGGATGTAAGTGATAGGGACTTGTCCCCCCGAGTTCCTAGCGCTGCTTTGCAGGTAAATTCTGTCGTTGTTTTTCGTTGTTCTATCAAAAGCCTTGAGGCTTGTGTTGTTTTGAATTTTGTTTCTTCTTTATTTTTCTTTCAGACCCTTATTTTAGAAGCGAAGCGAGGCCGGTGTGAGCGGAAAAAAAGCGCCGCCCTTAGGAGGCGACAAATAAGTACAAGGAGGTCCGAGGTAAACATAAGTCGCTGGCGGACCTTTATACCCAGGACCCACAATTTCAAGTTTTCCACGAGGGGCTGGAGCAAGCAGAGGGTTAACTGCGGGAGCGCACGACCCAGTTAGAAAAGACAGATGCAAACTTAATGGCTGCTATGGCTCGAAATACTAAGATGGAGAGTCTCTTTCGATAGAAGAAGAAAGAGTTGGAAATGGGACGTGTGGCGATGGCAGAGGAAGCTGAGTTGCGTGCCAGAGTTGGCGCCTTAACTGCCAATCTTAGGGCCAAAATGGCCGAGGTGGACACTCCTCAGCAGGTGGCGGCGGCTGGTCTTGTTGGCGATGTATCCCGTGAAGCTCACAACATGTGGGTGTACGCCGAGGCAAGGCGGACAGTATTTGAGGAACTATGGTCTATCGACAGGGCCACCGAGGCGAAGGTTGAAGACCATCATTGCCTGGTTAGGGTTGCACACGAAGCTTGTGGGTACAATCCTGATTCTCCGGACCCGGCGGGGTATACCTTTGCGGATGTGAATCAGTTGGGCACGGGGTCCTGGATTTCTTTGATGTTCCAGACTAAGGGCGGTGATGACCGTGGTGACAGCACGACTGGTGCAGCGGGGGGTGGCGAAGGCCAGGGTAGTTAGGTTAAATTCTTATTCTGATTTTGTATTTGAAGAGACTTTGTAATTTGTAAATGATTTGTAGTAATACGTGCATATTTTTGTATTTATCTCTTCTTTTGCAATTTTCGTCTTGCGTACTCACTGCATGGTATCGTCTTTTATTGAGTTAACTTGTAGTAGTTAGGTTAAATTGACTCTGGTCCCAGCTGCTTGTGTGTTTTTAAGCGGCCATTATCCTTCCATTGGCTCCGATCATATTGGGTTGAGTCGAGTTGGTTATTTTGCCATTGGCCTTGGCCATTTACACATTCAAGGGTGGTTGTGGCCTTTTGTGTTTATGGATGGCCGTAGCCTTTCGTTCATGGGTGATGATCATAGCCTTATCATATGCTATTAGTGGCCTTAGCCTTTTGCGTTTATGGATGGTCGTAGCCTTTCGTTCATGGGAGACGACCGTGGACTTATCATACGCTATTAGCGGCCTTAGCCTTTTGCGTTTATGGATGGCCATAGCCTTTCATTTATGGGAGATGACCGTAGCCTTCTCATACGCTATTAGGGCCCTTAGCCTTTCATTCATTGGAGTTGGCTGTAGCCTTTAGTACACTGGAGATGGCCGTAGCCTTTCATACATTGGAGATGGCCGTAGCCTTTCATACATTTGAGATGGTCGTAGCCTTTCATACATTGGAGATGGCCGTAGCCTTTCATACACTGGAGAATGCCGTAGCCTTTCATACATTGGAGATGGCCGTAGCCTTTTATACATTGGAGATGGCCGTAGCCTTTCATACAATAGAGATGGTCGTAGCCTTTCATACACTAGAGATGGACTAAGCCTTAGTCCCTGTGATATTCCATTCGTGCCGATTGTCAGTACGCTTGGTATATCAAATTAACCTTCTAAGTACCCCCGAGCATCCCCTTTGTCGCCTTGTTAAAAACCTCCTTGAGAAAACCCAATTGGGACAAAAATCGGATGAGGGAAAAATAGTACGACTTGGGGGATACTCTTTCTAGAAATGGAAATGAGGTGGGAGATGTTCCAGTTGTTTTGGAGCGTTTTCCCGTTCATGGTTTCTAATCGGAAAGAACCCTTGTCTTCTGTTGCGGTGATTTTGTATGGTCCGTCCCAATTGGTGCCCAACTTTCCTTCATTGGGATCTTTGGATGCTAGTGTCTTGGATTTTAGCACGTAGTCGCCTACTTTGAGCGGTCGAATTTTTGCTCTCCTATTGTAGTATCTTTCGATCTGCTATTTTTAGGCCACCAGCCTAATCTGGGCCATTTCTCTTCTTTCTTCAGCTTCATCAAGGTCTTGGAGTCGATTTATGTCATTTTCCTCTCCGCTAGTATGTAAGTACCTTAGACTTGGTTCACCGACTTCGACTGGTATGACGGCATCAGTTCTGTAGACTAGTGAGTAAGGAGTTTCTCATGTGGAGGATTTGCTGGTAGTCCTGTGTGCCCATAGCACTTCCGGCAATAACTCGAGCCATAGTCATGTGGCGTCTTCGAGCTTCTTTTTAATACATTCAATATGGTTTTGTTGGATGACTCTGCCTAACCGTTGGCGGCAGGATGATATGGCGTTGAAAGTATTCTTTTGATATGCCATTTGTCGAAGACGTCGGTTGTTTTCTACCCTACGAACTGTCGTTCGTTGTCGCAGGTTATTTCTTTGGGGATGCCAAAGTGACATATGATATTTTTCTAGATGAAGGCGGTGACCTCTTGCTCGCGAATCTGGGCGTAGGCACCTGCTTCCACCCACTTGGAGAAATCGTCAGTTAAAACTAGTAAAAAGCGTACCTTTCCTCATCCGGCGGGTAGTGGACCGATTATATCCATTCCCCACTTGATGAAAGGCCATGGTGAAGTGATTGAATGGAGGGGTTCCCCTGGTTGGTGTATCAAGGTGGCGAACTTTTGACACTTCTCGCACTGGCGGACGTACTCTGTCACTTTTTTTTGTCATGGTGGGCCAGTAGTATCCAGCCCGTACCGGGCATCGCACGAGTGCTCGATTGCCTGTATGAGTGCCATAATAGCCTTCGTGAACCTCCTCTAGTATCGGCGCTGTCTGGTTGGGGCCTAGGCCCTTGGCCAGGGGTCCTCCAAAAGTCCTCTTATAAAGGTTATTGTTTATCATGCAGTACCTTACTGCCTGCATGCGAAGCTTTTTTGCTTCCTTTTTGTCGGGCGGTAAAATTTCGTCCTGCAAGTATGATACAAATTGGTTGCGCCAGTCCTAAGTTAGATGTAGGGAGAGTACCTCAGTATGGTCGATTGCTGAGAAGGAGGGTGACAATGCTTTCTTTGCTTAGGCTTGTGGTGGCTGCAGCCAGCTTGGCCAGTCCGTTTGCTTCGGCGTTACGTGCTCTAGGAATTTGTTCGAAGCGACACTCGTCGAGTTGTGCCATCAACTTGTGGATTTCCGTTTGATATTTCTGCAACCTTTGTTCCTTGATCTGATAAGTCCTGGTTACTTATTCACCACGAGTTGTGAGTCGTAGTGCAGGATAAGTCGGTGGGCTCCGTACCTGACGGCTAATTTTATACCTTCAATGACGGCTACAAATTCTGCCTTGTTGTTAGTCATCTCGGGGCATCGTATGGACTGGCGAATGATTTCACCGGTAGGTACTTTGAGAATGAGTCCCAATCCAGATCCCGAGGCATTTGCGGCCCCATCGGGGTAGAGAGTCCAGGGGTCGGTGCTCGAGGCGGCATGTAGGGCATCCTTTTCCTCCTCTGGTGATATTTTGACGCTGAAATCGGCCACAAAGTTGGCGAGGACTTGTGACTTGATGGCGGTCCTAGGAATATATGTGATATCATGCTCGCTGAGCTCTATGGCCCACTTGGTAAGCCAGCCCGATAGTTTGGGCTTGTGCATGATGCTCCTCAGAGGAAAAGTGGTCACCACTTTGATGGGATGGCATTGGAAATAGGGTCTCAACTTCCTCGAAGCTGTGACCAGTGCCAGAGCCAATTTTTCGAGGTGTAGGTATCATGTTTAGGCGTCTACTAGGGTTTTGCTAATGTAATAGATAGGTGATTGCGTACCTTTTTTTTTGCGAACCAATACTGCGCTGAGTACAACTTCCGACACGACCAGGTATGTCAGTAAAGTCTTACCTGGTTTCACTTTTGATAGCAGCGTTGGTGATGATATTACGCTTTTAGCTCTTGCAGGGCTTTGACAAATTCGTCGTTCCAGTAGAATCCGTTGTCTTTTCTCTGGACGGTGAAGTATTTGTGGCACCTGTTAGAGGATCGGGAGATGAAATGGGAGAGGGCGGCTATCCGACCTATCAATTTATGGACCTATTTCTTGCTGTTGAGCATTTTGGGTATTGAGGCGATCGCTTTGATTTGGTCAGGGTTGACTTCGATGCCTCTTCGGGATACGAGAAAGCCTAGAAACTTTCCTGATGCCACACCAAAGGCACATTTCTCAGGATTCAGTTTCATCCCATACCTTTTCAGTATTTGGAAGGCCTCCCGCAAGTGGTCGATGTGATCTTCCTTTTTGGCAGACTTCACTAGCATGTCATCGATGTAAACCTCCATGGTTTTGCTGAGTTGTTCATTGAACATCTTACCAATCTTTGATATGTGGCCCCCGTGTTCTTGATCACAAAGGGCATCACCTTGTAGCAATAGGTACCCTGGTGTGTGATGAACGTGGTCTTTTCTTGATCTTCTTCGGCCATTAAGATTTGGTTATAACCGGAATATGCGTCCAAGAAGTTTAGTAGTTCATGTCCGGCGGTGGAAGGAATCCTTGGGGCATGCTTTGTTCAGGTCGGTGAAGTCCACACATATTCTCTATTTTTCGTTCTTCTTTTTGACCATCACTACATTAGCGACCCATTGCGAGTATTTTGATTCTCTGATAGAGCCGTTGGCGAGTAATTTGTCCACTTCTTCGTGGACTGCCTCGTTGATCACAACGTTGAACTTTCTTCTGATCTGCCGTACCGGCGGATACAGCTGGTCGATGTTGAGCTTGTGGATAGAGATGTATGGCGAGATTCCTCGCATGTCTGCATGGGAAAAAGCAAATGTGTCTGCATGGTCAATCAAAAATTCATGGTACTTACCTGGGTTGGTGAGCCCATAGCCGATTTATGCTTTCCTTTCGGGGTTGTGGCAATCTACCTGAACCGGTTCGAGGTCCTCGATCGTGGTCTTATAGGCTTCCACAATGTTCGGGTCTCTGGTGGCATCGATTTTCCGGTCCGTTTTGGTCCCCGACATGGCTGATTGCTATGCCTCTGCGCTTGCCCTATTCAGTTGTCGGGTGTGGATGCAATCTTGTAATATTCTTGCACTATGCGTGGTTCTCCTTTGATGCTGAATATCCCCCATGGATTAGGGAACTTAACCACTTGGTATAAACTTGAGGGGACCGCTCGCATGGCATGTATCCATGGGTGTCCAATGATAACATTGTACACCATTTTTTGGTTCATCACGTGGAAAGTTGTTGCCAATGTGACTCCCACCGCGAGGACGGGCAAAGGCACTTCTCCTGATGTACGTTCCACTGCATTGTTAAAACCAATTAATGCTATACAACAGGGCGTTATCCTATCCTTGAGTCCCATCTGTGAAAGGACTCTCGGATGGATGATGCAGGCACCACTTCTGTCATCGATCATGACTCTCTTGACGTCTGTATCAATAATATGTAAAGTGATAACTAAAGCGTCATAATGGGGAAAACACAAACCATCGGCGTCAGATTTATCGAAGGTGATACTACCTTCGAGGTCATCATACCGTTCGTGGGAGATGGTTTGCTTCAGTCTGTGCATGTTGGCGAATTTGACATGGTTGATAGCAACATCGGTATCGTCTCCAACAATCATGTTTACCGTCCGTATAGGGGACGGTGGCTTTGGTGGTCTGCGGGACTGCTCTCTCCCGCGTGCGAAATTGGCCTTTCCCTTATCGCCGAGCAGCTCCTTTAGGTATCCTTGGTTTAGCATCCTGACGACCTCCTATCGTAAGCCTATGCAATCTTCGGTCCTGTGCCCCCGTTCTTGGTGGAATACGCACAGGACGTTTGATTTCTTCGTGGCGGGGTTTGATTTCATTTTCTGAGGCCATTGTACCTTGATGCCAAGCTTCTCCAGTGCGTATACTATCTCTGAAGGAGAGACACAAAAATTATGTGATGAAAGTAAATGTGGCATACCTCTTTCGTTTCTAAGTGGGGCGAGATGACGTTGTAGTGCATCTGCATGATGATGGGGCGGATGAGGAGACCTCATATAAGGTTGATGCCGTTCTTTACTGGGACGAGGGGGAGTTCTCGACGTCCCTCGTGACGTCGATCTTTCCTTGTGTATGTATATATAGATGTTAGTCATCAGGTCAGCCCATTAAGGTCATCTTCATCTGCTCGTACCTCGGCACAGTAGGCGTTATGGATTTCGTCCCAAGTTGTGGGAGGAAATTTCATGAGTCGGCTTAGTAGTTTCTAGAATGCTCTGGAACCGTCTCTATTGAGTCCGTTTTGAAAGGCGGCTACCGCCATTCCTTCCGATACATTTGGCAGGCTCATCCTCACCCTGTTGAATCTAGCGAGGAAGTCCCTGAGGCCCTCGTCTGTGGTTTGTCTGATAGCGAAGATGTCGTTTACCCGTGCCTCTGCCTTCTTCGCACCGGCGTGCGCAGTGACGAATTTGTCTGCCCTTTCTTCGAAGGTTGAGATTGCTTCAGCGGGCACTTGAGAATACCACGTTAGGGCTCCTCCGGTCAGCGTCTTGCCGAACTTCTTCAGCAGCATAGATGATACCTGTTCCTTAGACAGGTCATTACCTTTCATGGCGGTGACGTAATGGATGAGATGATCTTTGAGGTCGGTGTTCCCATCGTACACCCTCAGATAAGGAGGCATCTTGAATGTTTTCGGGATGGTGTAAGGGGCGGTTTCCTCGGAGTAGGGTTGTTCTACGAACCTCCCCACGTCGCATTTGGGCGATTCGGGGATCTTGTCGACCCTATCCTAATACTCCTTTATTTGGTTACGGAGGGCCTTGTTTTCGCTCTCCATTTCTTCCATTTTTCTCAGAATGGACGCTAGTGTGTCGTCATGCATTTGTGTTTCGATGGGTTGGTTGTTGGTCCGTGTTTCCTCTTGCTCGTCCGTTGTGGCGATGATACTCGTCGTTGGTGCTGCTTTTGCGTGACTTTGTGGTGATTTTTCCACTAAGCCGCTCAGGGTGCTTGTCAACCATTCTTCCAGTAACTTTCTGACCGCCGGGGGTGCTACTTTTGCAGCGGATATGGAGGTGTCTTTGTCCTGCAAGGTCGCAAGGTTCGCAGATGGGGAAGGTGAAGATTTTGTCTCTGGCATGGCATCAGGGGTGGTGTTGATGGTAGCGCTACCAACGACCTCCTTCAGGGAGCTCAGGAGGTTGGTGGTGACTTCCATTATAGCTTTGGACCTGGTGTTGTTTTCGGCCATTTCGGGGTTTAATATGATACCTTCAGGTGTATACTATAGGTTTGATTCTCGAAATCCCCACAGACGGCGCCAAATTGTTTGACCTAAAAGCTATCGATTGCTTTATAAGTTAGGGACAATCAAAGGTTATGAGGGGGTAAATCGCAATCAACAATAATAAACTCCGAAGACATATCTATAATTTGTGTGTTGTTTGTCCTGATGAGATTGTAACGAGATTATGTTGATTATCGATAGAAATCACTAAGAGAGAAATAAATAATAGAGAGAGAATGATAGCCAGAGAGATAGTCAGAGGTTGTGTTATTAATGAAATAACACTTGGCCTTACAATAAAGGAAACCCTTCCTTATATAGAAGGAAGGTTCCCTCGTAAAAATATAATTTATTTAAGGGATGCTATCGTCCCAAAAATATAAACGGGCGGAGGGGGCGGAGTACCCATATAGGCGAGTTGACATTACACCTTTGTTGTTAGAGGCGTACCGCGTGCCCCCCATGTCATACGGGCGTGAGGAGAGATATACTTGGCTTTAGTACCGTGAAAGGAGGCGTACTCGACTTTCATTGGTTATGTCCGATTCGATCCCATACAATATATATATATATATATATATTGAGCACTGTTTATTAAAGAATTTTTTAACTTCTTTTAACATACTTTATGCTGTGTAAGTGTATATAATCTTTTTCAAAATATGTAGAGCACTACGTACAAGATATTAGACAAGAGCCATGTCTCTAGAAACTATGGCAGAAATTAGTCAATTTAAGCTGTGTCACTTAGCACTATTTGGACATCTTAGTGGGAGGTTACTACTTTTCTTCTATTCTTTTTCATTCTTTTTGGACAACAAAATATCTGCAATTTGGCCAAGTTGACTGATTATCATATCTTCCTTCTTGTCTTTTCAGGATGCAGATACTGCTGCTGAGTCTGCATTCCATTTATTTCAGAATCCTTGCTAACTCGCATAAAAGTACATCCAATGTGAGAATAATTTTGTTAATATTTTTCAATTCATCCACTTTTTTATAGTGTTGCATTATGAAGTTACTCCCCCATTCTTCTTTGTTTGACATAGTTTGATCCATCACGGAATTTAAAAAATAAATGATGCAATCAAATTTTTCTGTAACAACTGTATTTATTTCGATATTTTTTGGACGATATAGTGAAGTGTTGTTATACATGACACATAATACAACATAACTTAAAAAATCGATTTCGGAAAGAATTTGACTTTTATAGTGAATGACCGTTATGTAAAGATATTATTATAGAAAGATCTGATTATATCTTTAAAAGATTATAGTCTTACTCATGCCAAAATATTTGTGTGACAATAACACTTGTGATTGTATATGTATCCTATTATTTGTATGACTATAAAAGTTTCTTATTAAAAAAATATAAAAAATATATAATTTTCTTCGAACCGAACAAAAGAAAATAGAACTAAATTGAAATGGAGGGAGTACTTTTTTTTCTTGACCCTTGCTAGTCTCTCTATATACTATTAATGTAATGATAGAGGCCTTTGCGATTCCTTTTATCCTATTTATGTTGCGATGGAAGATATCACTCTCGACAAGAGAAGGTTGCTCAGATAGTCAATATTGATCTTCCACCTACAACCTTAAGATTGTAGGTTCGAGTCATCAAACCTTTGGTGCAATGCATGTGGGTGGAACCCCTAAGTTAACATAAAGGAGTTATAGCTCCAAGAAAGGTGATCAAAGAGGAATCAAAGAAAGGAGAATCAAACAAACAAAAAAGATTTCACTCTCACAGTTTATACTGCAACAGGAGGTTTATCTACCTCAAGACGAACTTTTTTATTCTGAATGCCAAAAGGAATCCCGTATACTCTATCCATTTTAATTTGTGCGAGTTTATTCGTATTTGAGTCGTCGTCGCTTAATGCATGTAGGGGGCTGGGGCTTTTCACCCATGACCCTCCCTTTTAAAGGAGAACTAGAAGAACAACAATAAACTCAAAACTAATGAAGAAGATCCGCAACTTGAATAAGGTACACGGGATCTTTCCTACCCCTTTCTATTTTGACTTCTTTGAAAGCTGAAAAAGTAAGAAGTTGGACCGTCTTGATCTTAAATTAAAAGCAGCAAGAATACGAAATATAAGGAAAGAAAAAGACTTTTAAAATTTATAGTCTAAAACGTGGATTAACATTTATGTATATTATTATAAGATCTTTAAAACGAGTGGTCTATAAACATGCAATAATTTTTGTGTAGCACTAAAAACTCTTTATTATTAGTAAAAAGAAAACTTTAAATTAATCGTATTCAAATTTAGAAAGGTTAGAATAAACTAATTTTTTTTTTAGAAAGGTTAGAATAAACATAAAAAAAAAAATAGAATCGTAATAAAGCACTTCTGATAATAAAACAGTCAAGAGGATGTTTATGAAGCTTATTCTCAACACAACATCATGAATTCTGAAAATAATGGACAAGATTAATATTAAACCGACTTAACTTGGATCAATTAATAGCGGCTAATTTTAATTGGGATAAGTTTAATGAATAACCTACTCAAGAAAATTTTGATGAGATTTTGAACTAAAATTAATTTGAACTTTGGTTGATGTTTGGGGTTTCTTTTAGCATCCTAAATCTTAGTTTTATATTTGAGAACTTTATGTACTCCATCCTAACACTGTTCATGTCATTCTATTTGAGCCGCATCAATTAAATTTAGATGATTATATATTAACCTATTTTAAAACAATATAAATGCGGAACTACGCCGAAATACTTGTGCCCTGTAGGGGTGGGTGGATGAAATAAATGTTAGCATCTGGAATCATAAATGACAAGATTGTACCATAAAAACTTATAGGCAATTTCTATATGGCGGTGGTTAGACCGACCATATTGTATGGAGTTACGTGTTGGCCAGTCAAGAAGTCACATATCCAAAAGATGGAAGTAGTAGAAATGAGGATGTTGGAGATGGATGCGCGGGCATACTAGGCTAGATAAAATTAGGAATGAGGATATGCGGGAGAAAGTGGGTGCGGCTTCCACGGATGACAATAGGAGGGAAGTGAAACTCAGATGGTTTGAGCACGTGAAAAAGAGAAACCTAGATGTTCTGTATGGGTGTGTGAGCAGTTGGCTTTGGCAAGCATAAGAAGAGGTAGAGGACAGACTAAGAAGTATTAGAGTGAGGTGATCAGGTAGGACACGGTGCGACCTCATCTCCGAGTACATGGCTCTTGTTAGAAAGGAGTAGAGGTCGATCATTAAGGTTGAAGGGTAGGGGCAATCAAGCATTTATTTACTTTATACCAGTGGTAAGGCTAGTCTGATAGTGTTTTGTCTTGAACTGCTAGTTTTGTATGTTGTGTTCACATTATTTCTCCGTTTTATAGTATTGTATTATTAGTACTAACTTTTGTTATTGCCTCTCCACCTATTTCTTGTCGCTTGCGATGTTGAAATTATCTCTCTGGTTATTGCTGCCAGCAAGAATCTATTATCTCTGATCATTTTGTGAGCCGAGGATCTCCCAAAAATAGCCTCTCTACTTCTTTTGGGTAGGGGTTAGGTTTGCTTACACTCTATCCTCACTAGACTCCACTTGTGAGATTTACTGGGTTGTTATTATTGTTATTGTGGCATGGACTATAGCGCATAAAAATCTAGGAATCGTCCTGCATTCCTGTTTTATGGATCTAAAATACCAAAAATTAAGGAACAGTCAAGCAAAAGAATGACTATTGTTCATTAAGCCATTTTTGTAACGATCCGACCGATCGTTTTAAGCATTTTCACTTTGCTAGTTTATAGGCATGAGCAGATCCATATAATGTATTATGGCTTGTGTGAATCGTCAATTTTTGTTTTTAGTTATTCGAAATTTATTTGCAAGAATGATTCTCAACTAGAAAGCTTTAAATTTAAGAGTTGACCAATTTTGACTTTTTAGTATTTGACCTTGAATTGGAGTTTTGATGGTTCCACTAGCTCCGTTGGGTAATTTTGGACTTAGGAGCGTGTCCGGATTGTGATTTGGAGGTCTGTAGTTTAATTTGGCTTAAAATGGTGAAAGTTAAATTTTTGGAAAGTTTGATGGGGAGTGAACTTTTTGATATCAGATTTGGATTTTGGTTCCAAAAATTGGAATAGTTTCGTTATGTCACTTGAGACTTGTGTGCAAAATTTAGGTTCATTTCGGGTTGGTTTGCTATGTTTCGGCACGAGTTGGAAGTTGAAAAATTCAAAGTTTATCAAGTTTGAATTGAGGAGTAATTCGTCATTTTGATATTGTTAGGTGTTATTTGAGGCCTTGTGTAGACCCGTAATATGTTATGTGACTTGTTTTCATGTTCGAACGGAGTTCCGCGGGGCTTGAGCGTGTTTCCAATTGATTTCGGACCATTTTCTTTCATATTTGCATTGCTTGTGCTGCATAATTCTGGCTTCTAGTTTCCTTAATTGCGATTGCGGAGTAGGAATTGTGATCGTGTAAAGTTGGATGCTGGCTAGGAAGAAGTTGTTCTTTTTTTCGTGAGTCCTCAGATACGTTCACATAGCTTGCTGCAGATTATGCATCACGTTCGTGCTAGCATTCACGCGTTCCCATAGTGATTTTGGGTTGAGTTTGCGTTCGCGATGTTGTCCCGCGATCGCGTAACTTTGAGAGCCTTGTGTACTACGTTCACGAGGTTATTCCTGCAATTGCGTAGAGTAATTTGTGAAATATTATTTTGCCCATCGCGAAGGCGATGTCTTTTCCGTGTTTGCGTAAGAGGAATACTTGGGCAGAAAAAGTACTCTATTTCGGAGGTTTCATTCATTTTAGAATATTTGGAGCTATGGAGCTCGGATTGAGGCAATTCTTGAAGCAATTTTCACCACGTGAATCATGGTAAGTGTTCTCTACTCATTTTTGTATTTTATATCATGAATCTATCTTCTTTTTGGCATTTGATAGAGGGTTCCAAAAAGAAAAATTTGGGGTTTTAGCCTAAAGTTTATGAGAGTGATTTTTTGAGTTTTGTACATCGACTCGGAGTCGGATTTGAGTGAAACTAGTATGGTTGGACTAGTAATCAAATGGCTTGTCAGAATGTATGAGTTTCATCAGGTTCTGAGGTGCATGCCTGCGTTTTTAATTTTTAGCATTATTTAATATTCTTGAGTTGCTTTTGGCTAGTTTTGAGTTGTTCAGAGGTCAGTACGCATGTGATGGTATTTTCGGAGCATCGCTTGGCTTGCCTATTATTGGAATTTGCTTGTTTGAGGTAAGTAACACTTCTAAACTTAGTGCTGAGGGTATGAAATCCCGAATTACGTGTTATATATTTTGATATTGAGGTGATGCACATGCTAAGTAACGGGCGTGTGGGCGTACACCATGTGAATCGTACTCCATTATTTATGTGGTACTGTGTAGTTACCTGACCTTATCTGTAACCATGAAATCTCTACGTACTAGAGGTATTGAGTTGTGATCCATGTTAGAAATTTTGTCTAGGCTACATGCTTATTCTATTCGGATCCACCGATGTCATAATGCTGTTGAAATATTTGTTTAATGGCAGTTTCATACTCAGCCATGTTCATTCATTTTATATCATACTCCGTTGCTATTTATTGACACATCATATCATCATTTTGGCTAGCTTCATGGCATTGTGAGCCCGAGAGACTGGATATGAGGTGTTGATTATGAATAAAATTTATAGGATCGGGCTGCACGCCGCAGCAGGTTTTACTGATTTATGATAGCGCTTGGGCTGAAAGAGCCCCTCCAGAGTCTCTATATAAAGATCTTGATGGCTATATATATGTGGATCTGGTTACACGTTGCAACGAGCCTTATATATATATATATATATATATATATATATATATATATATATATATATATATATATATATGTGTGTGTGTGTGTGTGTGTGTGTGTGTGTGTGTGTGTGTGTGTGTGTGTGTAGGATTGTACGCCGCAGCGGGCCTTATGGCTATATGTGGATTGGGTTGCACGTCGCAGTAGGTATTGTATAGTTTTGAGTGATTGAGCGTACTGAATATTGAGCATGGTGAGAGAGAATGCGAGCCTATGAAAATGTGAGTACTGTGAGAGTGTGAGTACATGAGTTCATCACTAAGATGCATTTCATTGGCATGAGTACTTGAGATAGATGCTTAGGGATGTATTTTCTTCTGCTACACGATTTTGGTGACATTTATGATTTTACCTGTTGTTTGGCGTGTAGGCATAAAGATATACTTTCCTCACGCTATCTGAAAATGAAACATCCTATTCACTATTAAAAGGATTTTTGGGAAAATCACTTTTTTCAAGCTTACTCATATTCTTGGAAATTTCAGTAAAAGATTTGGGTTTTCACTAAGACACTTGAAAAGCATACTTATTTTTATGGAACTGTGAATGAGCTGAGCATTTTATTTTTGAGACACTTCCTTTATTACTTGCATTATGTTGTTATGAACTATTATAGGCTATTGGTGTCGGACTTGACCTTTGTTCCAGCTCGTCACTACTTTCAACCTAAGATTATATTTGTTACTTATTGAATACAGGGGGACGGTTGTATACTTCTGCACCTTGCGTGCAAATGTTGGCTTGTGATGATGTTGTGATTGAACTAGATTTGAAGATTTACCTTTGTTTCGATTGTATATGTATCTTGTTCATGGTAGCCTTAGAATTATAAAAATTTATTTATGCACATTTCGATTAGATGATGTAATTATTTCATATTAGCTTTGTAAAATCTAATATTAGAAGCTCATGATTTGTACTATTAGTCCCTATGAAGTGTATGAGATTCAATAATTTGTTTTTATTTGTTTGTCTTTTTAAACTTCATTGGAATTGAATAATTGTTAATTGGCTTACCTAGCGGGTTGGGTTAGGTGTCATCGTGACTATTTGGATTTTAGGTCGTGCCAAATTTTTATGGGACCGCAAAATTTATTGAGGTTCGATGTTGGTCGCTCGAATTCATGTAGAGGCATAACACACGAAATCTAGAAATCATCGTGATTTATTGTTTTATGGTCCTAAAGCGCTCTAAAATGAGAAATGATCATGGAGAAACTAAGATTATTGTTCAATAGGTTTATTTTAATGGGCTACAAAATTTTAAGAGATTTGGGGCCGATTGCACGAATTCATGCAGATGACGTGGAGTATAGTATACAAAAATTTAGAAATTGTTCTGAATACCTATATTATGGTCCTACAAGGTCAAAAAATAAGGAACAATCAAGGAGACATGATAACTATTGATTATTAGGTCAGTTTTAGGAGGCCGTAAAATTTTAGGAGATTCAAAGTCGATCGCCCGAATTTATGTAGATGGCGTAGACTATAGCACATGAAATTTTGTTCATTAGATCATTTTTATGGGCCCAAATTTTTTAGGAGATTCTAGGTCGGTCACTTGAATTCATGTGGATAGCTTGGATTACAACACAGGAAAATCTGGGAATCATGTTAAATTTGTTTTATAGCCCTAAAATACTAAAAACAAAAATGAGGAACGATCAAGGTGAAGCGATCACTCTTGTTATTTAGTCATTTTTATGGGCTCATACAATTTTAGGAGATTCGGGAACGGTAAATCGAATAAGTGAAGATGGCACAAACTACAATACACGAAATGTAGAATCGTCATTAATTCCTATTTTATGTCCATAAAACGATTAAAACGAGAAACATTTATGGCAATGCTGCCTATTGTTCATTAGGTCATTTTTTATGCGCTTGAATATTTTTTTGAGATTCGAGGTCGGTCGCCCGAATTCATGCCGATGGCGTGGACTATAGCATAATAGAATATGAGAATCATATTGAATTCTTGTTTAATAGCCCTAAATCGCCAAAGAAAAGGAACGGTCATGGAAAAAAGATGTCTATTGTTTTAGGTCATTTTTTATGGGCCCACCATATTTTAGGAGATTTTGGGCTGGTTGCTCGAATTTTATGGCCCTTATATGCCAAAAAACAAGGAACGATCTTGGAGAATCGATGAATATTATTCAGTAATTTTTTATGGATACAATATTTTAAGAGATTCAGGTCTGGTCAACCAAATTCATGCAAATAGTGTGGACTACAGTACAAAAATCTGGGAATCGTCTTGAATGCTTGTTCTGGCCCTTAAACAACAAATCATAGTGAAGTGATGCCTATTTGATGCTTATTATTTGTTAGGTTATTTTTTATTGGCCCTGCAAAATTTTAGGCGACTCGGAGCCGATGGCCTGAATTCATGTTGATGGCATATTCTACCGCACATAAAAATTTGGGAGCCGTCTTGAATGCCTATTTTAATCCCAAAAATCGAGGAACGATCATGGTGAAGCAATGGCTATTTTTCATTATATCCTTATTGATGGGAACATAAAATTACAGGAAATTTGGGACACATCATCCGAATTCATGCATAGGGTGTACTACATCACATGAAAATATGGGAATCGTCATGAATTCCTATTTTATGGCTGCAATATGCTAAAAACGAGGAACAATCATGGCGAGTGATTAATATTGTTCATTTGGTACCTTTTGAAGGGCCAATTGTTTTTAAGAGATCAGGGTTCGGTCGCTCGTTCATACAAATGGGTGTGGACTATAGTACATGAAAATATTGGAATCATTTCGAATACGTGTTTTATGGCCCTAAAAATACCAAAAAAGTGAAACAGTCAGGTCGAAGCGATAACTATTGTTCATTAAATTTTTTTTTGTGGCTCACAAAATTGAATGATATTCAAGGTTGGTCGCCAGACTTCATGCATATGGCATGGACTATATCACATGTAATTTTTGAATGATCATGAATTACTATTTTCTTGCCCTAAAATACCAAACAAGAGAAATGATCATGGTGAAGCAATGGTTATTGTTAGTTAGGTCATTTTTGAAGGGCTTATAAAAATTTAGGAGACTCGGGTCTGGTCGCTAAAATTCATGCAGATAGCATGAACTATCGTTCATAGGCCTTTTTATGGGCCCGTGCAATTTTATGAGATTCGAGTCATGTTGCTCGAATTTATGTAGATGGTATGGACTACAACACACAAAAATTTGAAAATCTTCCTGAATTCCTAAATTGTGGCCCTAAAATACCAAAAAGAGTAGCGACTATGGTGATAAAATGATTATTTTTTATTAGATTGATTTTTATGGGCTCATAAAATTTTAGGTAACTTGGGAGATAGTAGCTCGAGTTCATGCAGGTGGCATGGACTATAGCACATGAAAATCTAGGAATTGGCCAGAGTGCCCTTTTTTGCCCTAGATTACCATATCACGAGGATAAATCATGGCGAAGAGATTACTATTATACATAAGTTTATTTTTTGTGTGCCCGCAAAAGTTTAGGAGATTCGGGCCGGTTGCCCGAATTCATGCAGACGGCGTGAACTATAGTACACAAAAATTAAAGAATCATCCGGAATTACTATTTTATAGCCCTAAAATGCTAAAACCAAGGAACGATCATGGAGAAACGATGACTTTTTTCATTAGGTCATTTTTTATGGGACCAAAATTTTTTAAGGTATATGGGGCCGGTTGTCCAAATTCATGCAGATGGCGTGATCTACAACACACAAAAATTTGAGAATCGTCTTGAATTCTTCTTTTATGGCTCTAAAATGTCAAAAAATAAGGAATAGTCATAGAAAAGTAATGACTATTATTCTTTAGGTTATTTTTATGGGCCCAATAATACTAGGAAATTCAGGACTGATCGCTTGAATTATTATAGATGGGATGAATTATAGTACATAAAATTTAGAAATCTTCCGATTTCCTATTTTATGTCCTTAAAATGTCAAAAATGAGGAATGGTCATGAGGAAGCGTTGACTATTATTTTTAGGTAACTTATGATAGGGCAGTAAAATTTTAGGAGATTCAAGACTGGTAACCTTAAATCATGTAAATAATGTGGACTAGCACAGAAAAATTTGGGAATCGTTATAAATTACTGTTTTATGGCCCTAAAATTCTAAAAACAAGAAATGATTATGGTGAATCAATGACCATTATTCATTATGTTGTTTTTATTGCTCTGTAAAATTTTAGGAGATTCAGGCCAGTTTTTCGAATTCATACAGATAATGTGGACTATAATACACAAAAATTTAGAAATCATCCCCAATTCCTATTTTACGGCCCTAAAACACACAAAAAATGAGGAACGATCGTGGAAAATCGATGAGTATTGATCACTAGGTAATTTTTTATAGTCCCTAAAAATTTTAGGAGATCTGGGGACGGTCGCTCCAATTCGTGTTGATTAGCACATAAAAATCTGGGAATTGTCCTGAATTCATGTTTTACAACCCTAACATGCAAAAAAAAAAAAAGAGAAACGACCATGGTGATGTGATAACTATTATTCATTAGACCATTTTTTATCTGTCAGTAAAATATTATGAGATTCGGGGTCGGTCACCCGAATTCATGCAGATAGTGTGGACTATAGCACACAAAAATCTAGGAATCGACCTTTGTTCCTTTTTGTGGCCCTAAAAAGCCAAAAAATAAGGAACGATTATAACAAAGTGGTGATTCTTGTCCATTTGGTCATTTTTTATGAGCCCATAAAATGTAAGGATTATCGGGGCCGATCGCTTGAATTTATGCAGATAGCGTGGACTATAGCACATGAAAATATGGGAATCAAGCTGAAATCCAGTTTTATGAACCTAAACACAAAACAAGGAACGTTTGATAACAAGGCATTTTAATTCATTTTACACTCCTTCCTATTTGAGTTTTGATTAGAAATGTGTACAAAATAATCCCAATGGCTAACATGTTGTACTTGATTGCAAGGTTTGATCAACAAGGTGGCTACTCGTCAAAAACTAGCTCAAAAAGGAGTGAAACATGCAAAAGTACGAAGAACAACTTCAAGCTAAGAAAGCATGACCAATGCGGCCGCACTCCATTCTGTGAAGTCCGCAAAAGAGAGATTCAGAGAGTGCAGATCTCAGGCAGGAAAGCAATGCGGTCACACTCCATTATGTACGATCCGCAATGAAGAGGCTCAATTCTAGGTAGCAAATTGATGCTGTCGCGCTGCATTCTATGTGGTCCGCACTAACTTCATTGAGGCTGCACTCGATTATATGCGATCCGCAGAGCTCAACTTCAGAGAGTGTCAAATTGAAGGATTATGGCCAATGCGGTCCGTGGTCCATTTTGTGCAGACCACAACAGGAGCCACTGTGGCTATGGTGCCTTTTGTACAGTCCGTGGTGGCCATGATCAGAGAGCACGAATTTCAGCTGAAAGCCTTAGTGCGGCCGCACTCGATTTTATGCGGTCCGTACTAGCCCCGCAGTGATATTTTTCTTCAAAATTTTTGGCCTAGTATGAATAGTTATTTTCCCATTTTTAGATCATCAGATAGATTTTAGAACAGAGTTGCACTCGTGAATAGTGCTCTCTTACCATTTGGAGTTATTTTACAATAGTTTTACCATTGCATCTTTAATTTTAATTAATAATTTAATTTTATGGGTTTATCTTCATCTATTTCTTTATTTTTCTCTATTATCATGAGTAGCTAGACCCATCAGCTAGGGTTGTGGCTCAACCCTAGTGAGCGTAATTGATGAGTTTTATGTTTTAAGGTTTGAATGTCTATGTGTGTTTGATATTTGGATTAATTTATGATCTTATTGTTGAATTAGTGGTTGCAAACACTAGTTTATTCTTTGTTAATTTTGGCTCTTCTTGAGAAAGAGAGCTTAAGTCTCTAGAATTAGTCCAACAAGGAATTGGAGCGTACTTAAGAGAATGATAGCCCCCATTAAAGGTTTAAACTGAGAGATCGTAATACCCGACTTGAACCTCAATTACTTGCACAAATGATCATACCTAATTGATCTTCAGAAAGTCAATTACGACAAAATCATTCGAACTACCTAGAGGTATACGGTGAGTAGAATTGTGTAATGGTTACATCATAATCCCCAAATATGACAACCTATCCTTAGACATAAGAACCCATCAATTATCCACCTAGGTGAAATTCACTCCCCTAGTGCCTTTTAACTAATTAGAACATCTTCAATAGTCTTCTCTTAGCTTAACTTAGCTCAATTTAGCATCTTGGTAGTACAAAATTAGAAGTTAAATAAAAAAACCAAAAATGTTTAGAAGTGCAATTAGGATCAATTACGCAACTCTAACTTAGATAGAAACTCAATTCCAATTTCTAGCTCCATGTGGAAATTGGTCCCGACCTTATCGGGTAAAAGCTTCTTCGACCTCTCTTGCTACTTTATAGTAGTATAGGGTTGGCCTCGTTCACTTTTTAGAACTGTTGCCGGCGAGCTAACGCTCTTGATTATGTATCTAAGTAGTTTTGTGAATTGTTCCTTTTTCCCTTCTTTGATACTAATTTGTGTGTGTCACAACTTTAGGTGCAAAATGACAGCAAACAACAATGACCTTCTTGGCAATGTGGTTGCGGGGGAGGAGGTAGATTATATTGGAGATGATGAGGCGGCTCTTGTACCCCAAGGACAACGTTGGGGCTGCAATGCCAATGCAAATAAAAATATTCTAGACCCTCCTCCGCCATCTCCAAGAGTGGCTTGAGTTCTTCCCAACCAAGGCTATGCTAGTGAAATTGTCCCACCTCGGATCCAGGCAGACAATTTTCAAATTACCAACATGATACTAACATTATTGGAGCAGCGTGGGTACTTCATGGGCGCTCCCACTTAGAATGCTTAGAAATATCTCATGGGGTTTGTGGATACCTGTTGGGGGAGAAAGCAAACCAATGTGTCAGAGGATGCACTTCGATTGAGACTCTTCCCATTCTCACTTAGAGGGAAGGCATTGGATTGGCTTGAGCGACTCCCCAACCATTCCATCACCAATTGGGATTAGTTGGCTGATAAATTCATTGCCAAATGTTTCTCCCGGGGCACATGGCATCATTAAGAGATGAGATCTTAGCTTTCAATAAGGAGCCCACCGAACCATTTCATGAGATTTGGGAGCGATATAGAACCATGGTAAATGAATTCCCCAACAATGATATGACAGAGACAATGATACAACAATCCTTCTATCGGGGCATCAATACAATGAATCAATGCTTAGTGAATCATTTGGCTGGGGGTAATTTCATGAGGCTACCTTATGATGAAGCTTGTGCTATTCTTGACGAGATGGCTGACACGTCCTTCACGTGGCAAAGTAGAGCTAATATGCCACAGGGTGACCCCATAATTACTCATTTGCACAAAGAACTACATGACCATGGGCAGGCTATAATAGAACTTAAAATAATGATGAACCAATTAGTAAAGGCACAGTTGCAACAACTTCAAAATTCTCTCCAAGTAAATGCCATGGCGGGTGTCAACATGCTAGTGAACAATCGAAGACAAAGAGGTTACAGAACCAAGGGATTTCAGATCAATTTGACAATGATTGTGGTGGATTCCAAGATGATGGTTATGATGGGCAGAATGAAGAGGTACAATATGTGAATAATTATCAAGGCCAAATAAGTAATTCTTCCAACCAACAACAACAATGGAGATCCTACGGCAATTGGGTTAACCAACAACAAGGCAACAACAATTGGAATAATCAACAACAAGGGAACAACAATTGGGGAAACAATAATTAAAATCCAAATTGGGGAAATCAAAACAACAATTGGAGCAATTGGGGAAACTAGGGCAACAACAATAATTGGGGTAGAAACAACAACCAGGGTGGATAGAACAACAACCAGGCAAATCAGGGGCAAGGGTTTCAAAGCCCCCAATGTACCAACAACTGAGCAATCCACTTCCTTTCCATCCCAGGGTCCTAGTTCATCCAACAATAAAATAAGGAGAATTGAAATGATGTTTGAATAGGTGATGAAAAAGAATGCTGACTCTGATGTGCAATTGGCTTCTCACAACACTTCAATCAGAATTGGAGGTTCAGCTAGGCCAAATCTCATAGTCCCTGAATACTCGCCCTAAGGGGTATCTATCGAGTGACACGGTAGTTAAACCAAAGGGTGAGAACAATCATGTTATGGCAGTAACTACAAGGAGTGGACGAGGCGATGATGTGAATGCCTCTAAACAAAAGCAAGTTTTGGGTGCTGAAGTTGAGTTGCAAGAAGATGAAGTTCCTTTTGTGTTTGATAACGTGGTTAATGAAAATATGAATGAATAATTGAGGATTGATATTCAAGATGCCAAGGTGGAAACACAAAATGACGTGAACCTGTCTAGGGAACACGTAATCGACATGCCAGAGCCGGTTGTGCCAAAAGCCAATGCACCATTGCCTAGGCCACCTCCAACTTATCCTTAGAGGCTAGACAAGCAGAAAAATGAGAATCAGTTCAAAAATTTCATTGACATGATGAAAAGGTTATCCATTAATGTGCCTTTAGTGGAGGCTTTGGAGAAAATGCCTGGCTATGCTAAATTCATGAAAGATTTGGTGACAAAGAAAATATCCATGGACTATGAAACTATGGAGATGACCCACCAATTAGCGCTAAAGTACATTCAAGGACTCCAAAGTTAGGGGCGAGTATCAAATTGATGCCCTACTCATTTTTCAAGACATTAGGTATTGGGATACCGAGGTCGACTTCTATGAGATTTCTAATGACAGATAGATAAATGAAGAGACAATTGGGTATTGTTGATAATGTGCTTGTCGGGTGGCCAAATTTATCTTGCCTGCTGATTTTGTGATCTTGGATTGTGAGGTGGATTATAAAGTTTCGATCATATTGGGAAGACCTTTCCTTGATATGGGGAAGGCTCTCGTAGATTTGAAAGCAGGGGAATACACTTTCCATGTGTGTGATGAAAAAGGGGTCTTTCATGTGTGCAAATCAATGAAGCAGCCCAATTGTACCGAAGTGTGCCCATTTGTGGATCTTGTTACGGCTGTGATAATTGATGATACTAGTGCAATGATTAATGTTGAGAATCCTATGGTGGTCGTATTGTTGAATCTTGATGTCAATGATTATGAGGTCGAGTGGAGTGCGTGAAATATTTACATGGAATGGGCTTCCGTTCGTATGAGCCTAGGAAACTCTCTTTGGATCTTGAAAATAGAAAAACACCTCTAACAAAGCCTTCAATTGAGGAGCCTCCGGCGTTGGAGTTGAAGTGATTGGCTCCACACCTCAGGTATGCATTCTTAGGCCCTAGTTAAACTTTGTCAATTATGCTTTCCTCTTGTCTTACTAACATGCATGTAGAGGACACATTGGCGGTGCTCAAAAAGTGGAAGAAGGCAATTGGATGAACTTTAGCTAATATTGGGGGAATAAGTCCCACATATTGTATGCACAAGACATTGGAACAACAAAGGAGGTTGAACGAGGCAATACAAGAAATTGTGAAAAAGGAGGTGATCAAATGGTTATATGTCGGGGTTGTGTACCCTATCTCTGACAGCTCATGGACTTTGCCGGTGTAGTATATGCTGAAGAATGGTGGTATGACTGTGGTAACCAATGCTAATAATGAACTAATTCCAACCTGGACAATGACCGGATGGAGGGTGTGCATGGACTACCGCAAGCTTAACAACGTGACCCGCAAGATTCACTTCCTGTTGGCTTTCCTTAACTAGATGCTTGATCATCTTTCTTGGTGTATCTTTTATTGTTTCTTGGACGAATATTCTGGGTACAACCAAATCTTTAATGCTCCATAGGATCAGGGGAAGATCACTTTTACTTGTCCATATGGCACCTTTGCATTTTCTCGGATGCATTTTGGGTTATGTATTGCACCAGTAACATTCCAATGGTGTATGATGGCCCTTTTCACCAATATGGTGGAAGATATTTTAGAGGTGTTCATGGAAAACTTTAGTGTTGTGGGTGATTCATTTGATGAATGTTTGAAAAATCTGGATAGTGTTGGCTGTTATGAAGACACCAATCTGGTGATCAATTGGGAAAAATGCCACTTTATGGTTGAGGAAGGCATAGTGCTGGGTCATAAAATTTGAAAGCATGGCATAGAGGTTGATAAGCTAAAATAGAGGTGATTTCAAGGATTCTTTCTCCCACTTCTGCCAAGAGTGTTAGGAGTGTTCTTGGGCATACGGGGTTCTACCAGAGATTTATCAAAGAGTTTCCAAACTGAATCCTTTGTGCAAACTACTAGAAAAGGATGCCAAGTTTGTGTATGAGGGATGCATGCAAGCCTTTGAACTTCTCAAGAATAATTTGACCACCACCCCTATCATTACTGCATCCAATTGGAGCTTGTCTTCGAGCTCATGTACGACACGAGTGACGTTGCGGTTGAGACAGTTTAGGTCAAAGAGTGAACAAAATATTTCATCCGGTGTACTATACAAGCAAGATAATGAATAAGGCTAAAAGGAACTACACGGTAACTAAGAAAGAGTTGTTGGCTATTGTGCTAACAATGGAAACACTTTGGCCATATCTCATGGGAGCCAAGGTCATACTGCACACCGATCATGCAGCTCTTAGGTACTTGATGACGAAGAAAGGCACCGAAGCTAGGCTGATATGACGAGTCTTGTTACTTTAAGAATTTGATTTGGAAATTGTGGACCGGAGATGTAGTGGAAACCAAGTGGTAGATCACTTGTTCCACTTGGAAGAGGAAGGAAGGCTGTGTTATGTCTAGAGATCAATGATGCATTTCTCGATGAGCTGCTACTTTCTGTTTCAATGAGTGATATGCCATGGTTTGCGGATGTTTCTAATTATCTTGTGACTGGTATAATCCTGTGTTAGATCTCTTCTAACCAAAGGAAGAAGCTCAAATGGGTTAGTTTGGATTTCTATTAGGATGAGCCATACTTATTAAAGATTTGCACCGATGGAGTGATCTGGAGGTGTGTCCCTGCGAATGATCAATTGAGTATCTTAGAGGTTTGTCATTCCTCTCTCTATGGTGGCCAGCATGGTGTGGTGAGGACAGCTCTGAAGGTTCTAAGTTATGGGATTTATTAGCCAAGTTTGTATAAAGATGCAAGTGATCTTGTGAAGAGGTGTGACGAATATCAAAGAGCAGGTGGTATTTTGAAGAAAGATGAGATGCCTCTAAACACCATTCTAAAAGTGGATATTTTTATGTGTGGGTATTAATTTCATGGGCCCATTTGTAAGCTCATGTGGGAACACCTACATTATAGTGGTGGTTGACTATGTTTCGAAATGAGTCGAGGTCATGGCTTTGCCCAACAATAAAGCTAGGTGCGTGGTTGCGTTTCTCAAAAAGGGAATTTTTATAAGGTTTGGCACTCCTCGTGCAACCATAAGTGATGTGGTCACATTTTTACAATAGAGCTTTTGACACCTTGCTTGCAAATTTTGGGATCAACCACAAAGTGTCTACTCCTTATCATCCTCAGGCGAGTGGCCAAGTTGAAGTCTCAAATAGGGAAATCAAAAGTATTCTATCTAAAACGATCAATGCAAATAGGACCGATTGGTCTAAGAAGTTGGTTGATGCTCTCTAGGCTTACACGACTGCTTACAAGACTCCGAATGCTATGTCTCCATACCGATTGGTGTTTGCGAAAGCTTTTAATCTACCGGTTGAGTTAGAGTACAAAGCCACGTGGACTTTGAGGAAATTGAACCTTGAATGGGATGTGGTGGAAAATCTTCGTGTGGAGCACCTTAATGAACTTGATGAATGTGGATTCCATGCCTACTCTAGTTCATCCTTGTACAACGACGAGATTAAGTATCTTCATGATTAATATGCTTGTGGCAAGGAGTTCAAAGTGGGTGGTTTTTTTCTCCAGTTCAACTCTCGGTTACGTTTGTTCTAAGGAAAGCTGAAGTCAAAATGGAGTGGACCGTTTGAAGTGGTGTTTGTGACTCTGTTTGGTGCACTTGATTTGAAGAAACAAAATAAGGAGGTTTTTAGAGTTAGTAGGCACATGGTCAAGCACTACATGGGTAAAATTGATGACAGCCACGTGGTGGCACTTATTCATCTAAAATGATTTGATGGTAACATGCACCGTGCCGCGACGTTAAATAACACGCTTCTTGGGAGGCAACACATGTGTTTTTCTTTTCATCTATCTTTGATTTTTATTGTAGTATAAGATTTTATTTTGTACTGGCTGGTTGTGAGATGCTACAGGATTATGTTGATGCAATGCAGGACAAAGCGAAAAAAAATGTTCTAGTCTCTGAAGTTTGCAATGCGGAATGCACTACATTTTGTGCGGCCAAAAAGAACTTAGTGCGGGGGAACAAAACTAGTGTGGATCGCACTGATGATGGATGTAACAACCAACTCTCTGAAGTTTGCCACTGCAGCCGCATTAGATTTTGTGCGGTCCGCGGTGGACCACTGGGGCCGCAGAGCATTTTTGCGGCCCATAGTGGTTGCCTTCTCAAACTTGTATAATTCTGTGTGGTGAGGACCGCAATACCATTTTGTACGGTCCATGGTGGGTAAGTAAGCTGGGCCCATGACTTTTTCTATAAACAGGGCCCAAGTCCCTCCATTTGAACTTTTCGATCTGTATACTCTCAATCTCTAAAGAATCACTGTTGTCACTACAAAATTGCACAAATTCATCTGTTTAGACTCGATTAATCATTAGTACATCTAATTTATGGTAACTTTAAAACTCTTTTTTTTGTTTAATTTTACTATTTTCTTTTGATTCTTATTTTTCTCTTAATTTTTCTTTTATTCTTCCCATTTTTATTTCAACTTGAAGTTTAGGTTGGTTAATCATGTTTTAATTAGGCATAATTAGATAATTTTTCTTTTATTCTTCCCATTTTTCTTTCAACTTGTAGTTTAGGTTGGTTAATCATGTTTTAATTAGGCATAATTAGATAAAACATTGAGACAACACCTAGGGAATCAGTAGTAGGTAAACGTTTTGACTAAATTAGATAATACATTGAACCCTTAGTCAATGTTGTTGTGGGCACTCAGTGTGGATCGTGGTGCTTCTGTGTGGTCCACAATGCTATTTAGTGCGGACCACGGTGAAATAACATCTGAAAGTGGAAGTTGAGGGTGTGGCCGTACTGGATTTTGTGCAGTCCGCAGTTCCCCAATGCGGACCTTATTCCTGTAACTCTCAATTACATTGATTATATTGATACTAACAAAGCATGATTGAATGTCGCTTGCAAACAATGGTGAGATCAAGAGGCAAAGGTGATAAACAAGAAGGACGAGGAGAGTCCTCCAGGGGAAGGGGACGTGGAAAGATAAAACTAATCCCCAAGTTTGGGAAGCAATAAAAGCAAAAAGGAAAGCGATCCGAGCCATTGATAGAGTTGCTTCCCATCCACCGGGAAGTGAGTATCATCCTTCAAGGGACTTGTTTTATTCTGAATCTATCTTGGAGTTTATAGATGACTTCCCGGACAGATTCGGGCTGAAAAATGAGCCTACTCCTCAAGGCTCCCTCACTGCCTGAGCACCAGTGCATGTATCTTCTGAGTCGTTTGAGGGTTTAGCCGCTAGCAGTGCTAAAGAATATTCCACATCTCCTACAACTTCACTATCCGATGAAAGCACCATAGCAGAAGTAGGGGATCAATTAGAGGTGGGTGAGTCTCAGGTGGGAGGAGTAGAGAGAACTAGAAAACCGTAGGTGTGGCAAGACCATTTTATGAGTGAGGTGGCCTACCATAAGTTCAGAGAATGGTGGCATGAGAGGAAATTGATTCCTAAGAGGATTTTTGTTGATAGAGACCTTTTGCCTCACAACCCCAATGTACGAAGACAATTCAAAAGGAGAGTGGGCTGGGAGTACTTCTTAAGCAACTGTGAGGATGCAAACGAGCACCTGGTCAAGGATTTCTATACCAATGCTGCCCACATCAAGAAGGGCACCAAAGTGACCAAGGTGCAGAATTTGAAAGTAATATTTGATGGTAAAGTAGTAAATGACTACTTGGGCTTCAATAAGGAGGATGCATCACTGTATCTGGAGAAGATGGTATTAGGTGAGGAGGCCCATCCTTGGTTGGATCAGTACTTGGCAATCCCAGGTACTACCCCCAATTGGTTGAATACGAGAGTGAAGATCTTAAGGAGAAGTTTGAATTTCGAGGCTAAGGGGTGGGAGACATTCGTGTGCAACAGACTAGACCCCACTACCCATGATAGCTCAGTCCCTCTTCACCGGGCTATATGGGTAGCATCGATTATTGCAAGGAACCCGATTAACATCAGGAATATGATGTCTCGGGTTATTACATGGGTAGTGAGTGAAGGTGACAGAAACTACCCCTTCCCCGGCTTCTTAACCATGTACCTGAAGGACTTAGATGTAGAAAAGCAGAAATTTGATGTCTAAGTGAAAGTAAAGGCATTGTTCTCATGGTACAACATACAGGGTGATGATAACCCTAAAGGCAAAAACTAAAAGAGAAAAGGCACTACTTCAACTGGCAATTCTGAAGATCCAGTAGTGGTATTGGCTCATACTCAGCCTCCCTCCACCTCAGTAGATATGCCCCCGGGTCCATCTAGTTCTACAGTTCTAGAAATACCCTCTACCTCTACCTACTTTCTGAGCCAGGCCCTCATCAACATCAACAACCGGATGCAGACAGATTCTTCTAAGTTGTCTGTCCTAACTATTACGGTGGCAGCCCAGTCAAGACCTCCTCCTCCATAGGTTCCACAGTCCATTGTGGACACTCTCAAGGAGCTTGTGGACAACTAGAAGAAGCTCCTATACAACCAAAAATTGATCTCAGAAGCCATTGATTAACATGGGAAAGCTCTCAAGGAGTTTTCAAATGAGGGAAAGAAGATGAGAAAAACTTGGGCTTTAAAGGAGTTAGTGAACAAGCTCAGGGTAGAGGTTGACAGGCTTAAGGTGGATTAGTTGACTTTAGATTTGTTATTGCATGACCCAACACCAAAAGCCCAACCCCAACCAGAATAGGAGTTAGAGAGGGCTCTTAAGAGGAGTAAGGTGATTTCCTGTGTGGATGACGCAATCATACAGTTGGAGGACCCCTAGGGAGATTCCTCTAGCCAGCTCCAAGAGTCAGCCCAGGACTTGGTCCAAGTCCAGGCACAGGTCCCAGCAGAGCCACAGGCCACAGGGATCCAGCCACAGGTTCCCGAGCTAATAGAGGAACCAGGGACTCGGACCAGGATCCCATCCAAACGGAGGATCCATAGGGAGTTTCTTTTTCCTCCCTTCTGTTTTTGTGCTTATTTTGGTTAGTTGGCATTAATGACAATGCCAACTTTCATTTGAGGGGGTAGCCCAACTTGGATTTGGATGATTGTACATATGATAACACTCTTATGCTTTCTTTCCTTTTTTATTTTTTGTATGTATATAACTTTAGCATTTCATTGCACCTTTTGGTACTTTTTACTTTGGGTATGTATATAAAGTTACTTTCTCATGTATATATTCATCCTCCCTATTGTATATTAGTCTAAATCCCCTCTTTTACATATTCTTTCTACTTTCCTCATGTTTTCATTTCTTAGCTTCTTATTTTATGTTTGTAGCTTGTTATTTTGAGTTTTTGCAATAAGCCTTTGATTTCCTTAATGTCACAGTTCTTTCCAAATGTGGAATCTGTGTGAATCGGGCAGCTCTTCCCGATGATGGATAGCATGAAAACCTTCTTAAGGGTTTGAGTCTATTTTTCTTTTTTCTTTTTAGTATTTAGTTCATAAGGGTGCCTCAAGATAAGCTTCAGTTGGACCTAACACATTTGTCTTTGATCCCATGTTCAAAAACAAATCGTTGTGTGTAGGACGGTAAAAGTTGTGACCTTGAGACTCTTGTGTTGGCCGATAATCATCAAGTGGTTTTTCGGAACCATGTGTGCTCAAATTTTATCTAAAGTTGTTGTGGGCCCCCAACTTCATGTCTTAAGAAATCCCAAAGCTTGTGTGGTGAGGATTTGAGTTTTAAGTCCAAGTCCCGAGCCATTGGCCTAGAACTTGCCCTAAATGTTTGTCTAGGTGAAATCCTAAGTGGAATTTGACGTGAGACATGATTATAGGCTCTACTTGATCCAAATGATATCTTGAACACTTCTATAGCCTACCATTAAAATCCCTTGTTAGCCCTTTTGAGTGACCTTTTTCTTTCAAGAACCACGCTACAAGCCTTTACCTATTCTGAATATACCCTCTCTTGGAACCTGTTCTTTCCTTAGAAAATAGAAAAATTATAAGTTTGGGGGGAGAGACGAGGATTGAAACAAAGTGGTAAAAGGTACAAAATGAAGAAAAGAGCAAGCAATGAAAAAGTAAGAAAATCAAAAAGACAAAAAGAATGTTCAATGTAGAAAAGAATGAAGTGATTCAACAAAAGAAAAGAATGGAAGGTGTGGAAAGTTTAGAAAGGAGAAAAGATTTGAAATGTACAAGAAAGAGTGATATTGTGTCTCTCTAACCCCTCAGAAAGAAGTGAAATGACTTAAAAATCAAGTGAATGTGTGCCAGAATGTAGAAAAAGAAGTGCTAAAGGCAAGATGTAACCTACTTAGACCAAACATTTCCTGCCCTACGCCAAAAGCCTTCAGTATTTTCCACAAAAGTCCTATATGATCTTGAGTTGAATGAAGCTTACATTAGTGGCAAGCATATGGTACCTAGTGCCGAAGATTTGACTTTTCTTTGAGAGAGATGAGTGTATTTCCATTAACCTTGTTCTGAGTGATACTATCCTAAATGTGAGGTTTGGTTAGGGAAAGTCGAGGATGTATGAGTTTGGGTTTCACAATAACCAAAGTAATAGAAAGAGTTCCTTTGATGTGTTGAGTCAACTCTTGATGCTGTTGTGTCGCACTAGATCCATCGTGTTTAAAAGAGTGGATGTTGTTAATGATTCATTCGAGTTGAGGGCGGTTTTTAGACCAAATTTATGTTAGTTGAGGTCACTTTAGGTCTACCGAATGTTCTTGGATTTACTATTAAGGGGTGGGTCTTATTTTGTTTGCTTGAGGACAAACAAAATCTTAAATGTGGAGGAGTTGATAACTAGGGATTTTATTGCATTTTACACTCCTTCTTACTTGAGTTTTGATTAGAAATGTGTACAAAATAGTCCCAAAGCCTTATATTTTGTACTTGATTGCAGGGTTTGATAAACAAGGTGGCTATTCAAGAAAAACCAGTTCAAAAAGAAGTGAAGCATGCACAAGCACCAATAACAAGTTCAAGCTCAAAAAATAGGACCAATGCGACCGCACTCCATTTTGTGCGGTCCATAAAGGAGAGATTCAGAGAGTGCACATCTCAGGCAGAAAAGCAATATGGCCGCACCCTATTTTGTGCGGTCTTCAATGAAGAGATTCAAAGAGTGCTCAATTCTAGGTAGCCAAGTGATACAACCCACTACATTTTATGTGGTCCACATTGACTTCATTGTGGCTGCACTCGATTCTGTGCGGTCCGTATAGCTCAACTTCAAAGAGTCTCAAATTGGAGGATTATGGTCATTGCGGTCCGCGTTCCATTTTGTGCAGACCACAATAGGAACCACCGCGGCTAGGATGCATTTTATGCGGTCTGCGGTGGCCGTGATGAGAGGAAAGAATTCCAGTTGAAAGCTTTAGTGACCGCACTCGATTTTGTGTGGTCCGCTCTAGCCCCGTAGGTGTATTTTTGTCTAGAATTTTTGGCCTAGTATAAATAGTTTCTTTTCCAATTTTAGGTCATTAGTTAGATTTTAAATAGAGTTGCGCTCGTGAATAGTACATTCTTGCCATTTGGCGTAAATTTTAGAATAGTTTTACCATCGAATCTTCTAGTTTTAATTAGTAATTTAATTTTATGGGTTTGTCTTCATCTATTTCTTTGTTTTTCTCTATCATCATGAGTAGCTAGACCTATCAGCTAGTGTTGTGGCTCAAGCCTACTGTGGGTAATTGATGGGACTTGTTCTTTAAGGTTTGAATGTCTATGGGTATTTGATATTTGGACTAATTTATGGTTTTATTGTTGAAATAGTGGTTGCGAACACTAGTTTATGCTTGATTTTGGCTCTTCTTGAGAAAGAGTGCCTAAGTCTCTAGAATTATTCCAACAAGGAATTCGGTCGAACTCAAGAGAATTGATAGCCCTAATTAAAGGGTAAACGGGAGATCGTAATACCTGACTTGAACCTCAATTGCTTGCACAAATGATCATACCCAAATGATCTTGAGAAAGTCAATTAGGACAAAATCGCTTGAACAACCGAGAGGTATAGAGTGAGTAGAATCGTGCAATGGTTATATCGTAATCCCCAAATATGACAGCCTAGACTTAGACACAAAAATCTGTCAATTATCTACCTAGGAAAAAGTCACTCCCCTATTTCCTTTTAACTAATTAGAACATCTTCAATCATCTTCTCTTAGCTTAACTTAGCTAAATTTAGCATCTTGGTAGTATAAAATTAGAATTTAAATCAAAAACAAAAAATATTTAGAAGTGCAATTAGGATCAATAACACAACTCTAACTTAGATAGAAACTTAATTCCAATTTGAAGCTCCTTGTGAAAATCGATCCCGAGCTTATCGGGTAAAAGCTACTTCGACCTCTCTTGCTATTTTATAGTAGTACACTGTTGGCCTCGATCAACGTTCATAATGTAACGATCCGAATGGTCTTTTTGAGTACTAGAGCTCCATTAAGTAGTCGGAGGCCACGCAAAACGTCATTTTAGGTATTATGACTTGTACGCGTGGTCGAAATTGAATTTTGAGAAGTCCAGAGTTGATTTGGGAAGAGAATTCTCATTTCAGAAGCTTAAAGTTGAAATAATGAGCTAGGATTGGCATTTTGAGTAAACAGCCTCGGAATCAGGATGTGAACGTTCTAGTAGGTTCGAATGATGATTTCGGACTTGGGCGTGTGCCCGGATTGGGTTTTGGATAACCCTAGAGCGTTTTGGCGCAAATTGTGGAAGTTAGTATTTTAGAATAAAATTTTGTAAGTTTGGCTTGAAGTGTATTTTGGTGTTATCAATGTCCGTTTGGAATTCTGAGACTCTGAATAGCTTTGTATAGCGATTCTGGAGTTGGGGGCACGATCGAAAGTCAATTCGGAGGTACGTAGACCATTTTGAAGCCATTTGCCTAAAGATAGAAAGTTGAAGGTTTTAGAGAGTTGACCGGGGGGTTAACTTTTTGATATCGGGGCCAGAATCCAATTCCGAAAGTTGGAATAATCCGTAATGTCAAATATGACTTGTGTGCAAAATGTGAGGTCAATCGGACGTGATTTGATGGGTTTAAACTCCAAAAATAGAAGTTGGAAAGTTCGAAGTTCATAAAGCTTGGATTGGAGGGCGATTGATGATTTTGATGTTGTTTAATGTGATTTTGAGGCCTCGAGCAATTCCGTAATGTGTTTTGGGATGGGTTGGTATATTTGGTTGGGTCTCGGAGGTCCCGGGAGGATTTCGGGTGGTTAACAGATCAAAAATTGGATTTTAAGCTTATGGTATTTACGCTTCTGCGTAATGGGACCGCAGAAGTGGCCCCGCAGAAGTGAAGAGAAGAACCACAGAAGCGGACAAGGGCGGGGGCAGGAAGGACCGCAGAAGCGACCCTTGATCCGCTGACGCAGAACCGCATAAACGGTAAGGATAATCGCAGAAGCGGAAAGCCTAGGGTCGTTAGGAGCTTTAGAAATGGCAAGCAGTCCGCAGCAGCTGGAAAAGTCATCGCAGAAGCGGAAAATGGGGCCAAGCCCAGGACCGCAAAAGCAGCCAAGAAATCCGCATAAGCGGAACCGCATAGGCGGTTATAGTTCCGCAAAAGCGAAATTTGTTGAAGGCACGAGGGTTATTTTAAAGTTGGATTTTGCTCATTTCTCTCATTTTCTTCACTTAATTTGGAGATTTTTGGAGGGTTCAAAGGAGGGTCTTCATCAACAATGTGGAGGTAAGTTATTTCCACCTATTATAAGCTAAATACATTAATTATGTATGAGATTAAGCATGGAAATTAGTGTAAATATTGGGGTCTTGGTTGGAAACCTAGAAAATTAGTATTTTGGATTTTTGATCATGATTTTAAGTAGGGAATTAAAAGAAAATTTTATATTTGAGTTCCTAAGGTCATGGGTAAACTTTATCTTCGAGATATTTTGGATTTCGGGCACGTGGGCTCGGGGGCGTTTTGGTCAACATATCATTTGGGGTTAGGAATTGTTACAAAATTGCATTGTGAAGTGTAAACAAGCATATACTAATGAATTTGAATGACAATTGACTAGCTTTGGAGCATTTTGCGTTGGTGCAAGTCTTCAGAAGAATGTTGAATGCTGGTTGTGGATCTTCTGAGCAAGGTGAGTCTCTTTTCTAATTCTGTGAGGGGGAAATTGACCCATATGTGAGTTAAATTGATTATGTGCTCGTAGTGGTGGGGGCTACGTGCGCACGAGGTGACGAGAGTCCGTGCGTAACTACTATTACGTTATTGTCCGGGTAGGCTAGTACCCAAAAGAATGTTATATGTGGATTAATTGTGAAATTATTGTTGGATTAGATTGCTTAAATAACATTAAATTAATAATTGGATTTTCTAAGGGACTTAAATTTTGTTTTCTCAAATTAATAAAAAGAATGGACCTTTCCTGGACATTTGCTCCACGTTGACTTCCTGATTGTTTATTTGTCTATGTGTGTTTGTTTTGGAATGGGCCGAATGCCTCGGTAGATTAATAGATGCATCTATAGGCACACCATCGACCCTCATCAAGTGCATATTTATTTGTGTTGGATCAGGTCGTCGCCTCGGTATGATTTGCGCATGCTTGTATTGCTGCATGGACTTGTTTAAGTCGTTACATGCCTCCTTCTGGATCGAGATCATCTTGTTAATAATGAAAAGAAATCTTGGAAAATTTCCTATGAAAGACTTATGTGTTTACTTGTTTCCTCTATCTGAATAAAAATCATGTTAGAAAATAAATCCACTGTTTGATATGTATATTGAGAACAAATAATCGTTGGACTATAAGAGTGTGTCAAAGTTGGCTATCTCGTCTCTACCCTTTCGGGATTAGGTGGGATACTCACTGAGTACACGTTGATTACGTACTCATACTACACTTCTGTGCATTTTTGTTGCACAGGTATATATACCTCTAGCGGCCTATTCAGCGTAGTAGCATGGATGACGTTGGGACTAGGTAAGTTGCATCATTTGAGCTGACCGTAGCTAGGGTAGTTCCTTCCAATGTATTGTATTTCCTTTCTGTCCATTGTATTCCGGACAAGTGTTGTGTTGTATTTATATCCTTATCTGTAGATGCTCATGCACTTGTGACACCGATTTTATGGAATGGTTTCAGTGAACTTTCTATTAATTGTTATTGTTTGATTTTAAATTTGAGCAAAAATCCCTTATTTATATAAAAAGAAAGGAAAAACCTTAGATTTTCAAAAGTATTAAAAGAATAGTTAGTTGAAAATTTATTGGCTGGCCTGACAGAGGTGTCCAGTGCCATCATGACTCCTTAGTGGATTTAGGTTGTGACAACATGGTTTCAGAGCACTAGGTTCCCGTCGGTCTCACAAGTCATGAGCAAGTCTAGTAGTGTCTCGCGAATTGGTATAGAGACGTCTGTACTTATACTCGGAAGGCTGCAGGATTGTTAGGAGTTCCCTTCTTGATTTCCTTATCGTGCGATTCGATTCCTTCGAGGCTTATGCCTTTGATTCCTTTCCACTCAATCTTACATGACGCGAGCGCTTGTTATAAATCAAGAATTTGAAGAATTGAAATGGCAATACAAATGTGGTGCGGGATGATTTTCCCTGTATAGTTAATTGGACTACTATAGTCGCTTTGTGGATGGGTATTCTATTATTCAGCTCAGTAGCAGAACTTCTGAAAGCCTTGAGGCTAGGAACAGGTTGCCACGATGCTTACGAGTGATTATTTCACCGCATTATTATGATGGTAGGTTGTATGCCCATGTGTCGGGGCAGTGAATGAATTGACGGGAAGTTTACTCACTGTGTAACCAAAGAGATTCAGCGTTTTATTCCCGGCTGGGGGAACGATCAATCGAATTGAGGATGGTCAGATGTAGACTAGTGGAAGTAATGAAACATGGTAAATTACAAGCGTGAAGGAGTTCTCTTCTTTATTGGGGTGCTATTGTCCTAATTAGACGTATTAAGTTTGTTGATGTTATAACCTCCTACGATTCACTTTATGGCGAGATATTGTGAAATACTATTGAAGATGCAACTGTCAGATATCGCAGGATGCAGTGGTCTAGGATTTAATCAGTGTTTTAAATGTTGATGGTTTGATAAAGACGACCTTCATAAAGGTTAGGGATTAATAGCAAATTGTGGAGTTCAGGTACTATGAAGATAAATTCTATTAAGACAACGACTAAGCAGCAAGAGATGAGAAAGACATATGGCAAGTGTCAGGCGGAATTTAAACTTCTAAGGGGACAAGCTTAGGGAGGACAGGCCGAGCAGTTAGTTGAAGAAGTGAGTTTGCCCAAAGTGAGAGAGCAGCGAAGCTATGTAAGGGCTTGGTAATGAGAAAACTATGCACCTTAGGGAAATCTGGAACGACTTGAGAATATTGGTACTTGGGTATTGGCATTTTTGGATCTAATTCAAAATGGGGATTTCAGCGACGGGCAGTGGAAGTCAATACATTAATTTGAAGCATATTGTTGTTATGCGGTAAGAGATTGTATATGACGGAAAGTAGCTGCTTGGAGTGAAGAAAGATGTAGCATGACTTTGAAGTGAAAGGAGGTTGTCGCACATGTCATGGATGTCCACTAGGGGTGATTAGACTCGTACATCTGGAGAGTGAGCTCGAACTCAGGATGGTTATTGGTGTCGTAGAGCAATGATGGAAGATGTCGGGGAGCGATTTCGGTAGATGGGGTATTCCGGTGAGTAGGTTAGCAGTCGTGTGGTTGGCAAGGCTTCTGTGAAGAGTTCTACTGGATATGCTACAATTAAATTGTTGTGTGAATGGTGTTAATTATTTAGAGTATCAAATTGAGTTTTTACAGTAAAATATCAAGAATGTCAGCGATTTTTGGTGTGAAGGTGGATGATGAATCAGAATATGAAAGATAGGGATTTGCATGAGAATTCCGACAATTTACGGTAGATGATTGCGCAAGGTTATGTCAATAGAAATTAAAAATAATGGTGAACTCCAAAGTTTTGTAATAATGGCTTTAAGTTAAGTGAGAGAGTCCCACCGCTTACGATTTGGGTTGCATGGTTAGCTACTCGCGAATTTTCTTTTAATAGCACATTGAGTGGTCATCTCAGCTACGGAAAAATATCATAAGTAGTAATGTGAGCAGAGGAATTGTTAAAGATGTGCTATGGTTGGCCTTACGGGTTCATGTTCGAACTTTGGAAAGAATTCGAGATTTATGCCTTGTATGTAAACGGGTTTTAAAGGGTGAAATTCTGCTAAAAGCCTCATCGAGAGGGTAATCCTATGTTATGAGATTTAGCTAGCTGATTGTATTCAGGATCAAATCAGAGCGGGTGGATCTCAGTAACGGTCCTAGTGAATTCAAGAGGTAAAGTGTGGTGCCTATTGATATCGAGTTTATAGGTAAAATTAAGGATCAAGCTTGGAAAGCATGCTTAGGAGAAGTGGCGCAAAATGTTTCGTGATGGTTTATTTGTGATGTAGCAATTGGGAAGTATGAATGGTTCGTGAGATGTGAGATATCATGGTCTCGTGATTCAAGGTCACTCAGGATGAGTGGAGATGGAGCGTGTTATGTGTTGAAGAAATTTCGTACTATTTCCAAAGCACTTAAGGGTAAATTTGAAGGAAAGGGATTGATTAGCCATAGTTGAATTTGGCATGTTGGGATCTACGATTAGTTCATTCAGCGTGATCAGGTTGTGTGTATCATCTGTGACGGTGCGTATCAGGCTTGTCAGCTATCGCAATTGATGTTATTTAGAAGCCTTCTATTTCTAAGGCTCGTTGTGTAGAAGCAGATTCCAAAAAGTGGTATGGTGGCTTGGACAACTACTTGCAGAGTTGCATATTCTATAGTTATTGGAATGTACTTGTGCATTACTATGGTTCTTTTGAAGTGAGTAAAGTACAAGCTCTTATATGATGAAGTGTTAAGATAATAATGATTTCGGAATTTTGATGAAAAATCATGCTCTATCATATATTGGCACGTTAGGTGTAGTGAGTAGCGTGCAAATTCAAGTGAAGATCAAGGTTGCAGTTTGGTGTTGACAAGGATGTCACAGGCTCAAATGAGCAAGAAAAGGGTTGAATGATTAGATTAAATTGGTATTAGCTTCATAGTCACCTGAGATCGATGTTTAGTGAAAAAGGCATTGTACCCTGGTTAAGGATTTTTATCGCTTTTCAGGGTTAGCGCGACCGATGGTTGGAATGAGCAGACTCTATATTTATTTTAGAAGATTGTGGGAGCGTGTCCCATGGGAAGATTGTGTAAGTGTGGCATATAGTCACTTGATTAACTAAAGATTTAAGCAAGTATGAGGATTGTGGTAATAACATTTGTTTGAGAAACTATGCCTGGAGGGCACTTTGTTTATTGGGTTATGAACTGGGGGTTGTTGTTCCAGTTATGATGGTTGTTCTTATACATTACGAGGCAAAAGGGGGTTACTATTAACCTTTGAAAGGTTATTCGCCAAGTTGGTACAATCAGGAATCGGAATGAGATCGATGTATTGATTTATATTTGTGAACAGGGCTTTATATCAGGCCAGATGTGTTCGTTTCAGTGAGCGTTCCCTATGGAGGAACGGTCGTGGTGTTATTTTGTCATCAACTATTCCAAGTAATGATGTATTGTATCGTATGAGTTTGTGAGACGACTTGAGAAAAATTTTCTTACGTGATGAGAATCCGCGTAGAAATGATGTGTTATTAGCAGGATGGCTTTGAGATTTCCATTGTATATCGCACCTCAGTTGTGCTTGAGTTTCGTAGCCTATAGAGCTATGTGTTTCCTCAGGGATGGTACTATGCACTTAATGTGCTTGCGATCGAATTTGATATTTTTATTGTAATGAGCAGATTTAGCTCGAAGTGCAATCTCCTTATGTGCAATCTATTTATGGATTGGGTGGCACACCGCCATGGGTATGTTATTTGGATCGGGTTGCGCGCCGCAACAGTGTGATGTCGAGTCTAGTTTTCTATGTGGTATTCCTTTATGTGTTTTTCTTCCTATCTTTTACGAAAAGCCCGTATTAGTGTGGGATTTAGATAATTCCTTCTAGAATTCAATTTCCTATTTATGTCGTGTTTGGATTAGTGGCCTATTGGCTCATGGTAACATCATATGAGATTTTAACAATTTATAGGGTGGCTTATTGCCTGAGCAGTTGTATCGGATGGGATGAGATCCCTTGATCTAGGATACTATACAATTTAGTTACTTGAGGTATGTTATGGAGATAAGACCATTATTGGGTTTAGAATGAGGTGGAGGCCTTGTCAGGAGTTTAGGCCTACTGTGTTGTTGACTCGACAATTGAGTATGGATGTTGGAACATCTCTTTCGCTGTGGCGGTATGGTAAAGGTTAGAGTAAGACCCGTATATGTCATGGGGTGAAATGGGAGTATCAGATCAGTAGAATTTTTGCTAAGTTGACTAGAGAATATTATTATGGTCCTGCTGATTTATTGTTACAAGTAAGAAATTCAGCGAAGTTATGTCGTTATGTTTGCGTATAGCGTGAAATGATTGATATGGTGATCGTGTGTTGGAAACAGGCCTATCATAGGATTCCAAATGTTGGAATCAGGCTCTAAGGCTTAATTGCTTGACTAAACAAAATAGGACTCTTCAGAATTGCTTGAGCAAATGTATTCAACTGAGTCGTGATAGCACAGGTAGGTGAACAGGATGTTAAACAGTGATTTCAGACTACTCCAGAGCAGTTCTCAACACGTTCGAGGACGAACGTAAGTTTATGTGGGAGAGAAACGAAACGACCGGTCATTTTGAGTACTAGCACTCCATTCAGCAGTCGAAGGCCATGAACAGCTTCATTTCAGGTATTATGACTTGTGCGTGGTCGGAATTGAATTTTGAGAAGTCAAGAGTTAATTTGGGAAGAGAATTCTCATTTCAGAAGCTTAAAGTTGAAAGAATAAGTTAGGATTGGAATTTTGAGTAAACAACCTCAGAATCGGGTTTTGAAGGTTCCAGCCGGTTCGTATGATGATTTCAGACTTGCGTGTATGCCCGGATTGGGTTTTGGATAACCTTGGAGCGTTTTGGCACCTATTGTGGAAGTTAGTATTTTAGGAGAAATTTTATAAGTTTGGTTTGAAGTTCATTTTGGTGTTATAAACATCCGTTTGGAATTTCGAGACTGTAAATAGCTCCGTATAGCAATTCTGGAGTTGGGGGCGCGATCAGAAGTGAATTCGGAGGTCCGTAGACCATTTTAAAGCCATTTGGCTAAAGATAGAAAGTTGAAGGTTTAGGCGAGTTGATCAGGGGGTTGACTTTCTTATATCAGGGCCGGAATTCAATTCCGTAAGTTAGAATAGATCCGTAATGTCAAATATGACTTGTGTGAAAATTTTGAGGTAAATCGGACGTGATTTGATAAAATTAAACACCGGAAATAGAAGTTGGAAAGTTCAAAGGTCATAAAGCTTGGATTGGAGGGCGATTGATTACTTGTTTGATGTGATTTGAGGCCTCGAGCAAGTCCATAATGTGTTTTAGGATGGGTTGGTATGTTTGGTTGGGGTCCCGGGGGCCTCGGGAGGATTCCGGGTGGTTAACAGATCAAAAATTGGATTTTTGGAAGAGCTGAGTTGCTGGTATCTGGTATTCCCGCTTCTGCGGAAATGACCGCAGAAGCGGCTCTGTAGAAGCAAATAGAAGAATTGCAAAAGCGGACAAGGGCGGGGGCAGGAAGGACCACAGAAGCGGCCCTTGATCCGCTTATGCGGAACCGCAAAAGCGGTAAGGATAACCGCATAAGCGAAAAGCCTGGGGTTGTTAGGATCCGTAGAAGCGGCAAGTGGTCCGCAAAAGTGGAACTGCGGAAGCGACAAAAGTCATCGCAAAAGCGGAAAACAGGGCCAAGCTGTGACGACCCAAAGGGTCATCACTTATTTTATTAATTATTTCGAGCTTCTGAGGCCTTGAAAACCTCATTCTATGTTGCCTCGATTTACGTGCACGATCCGAGCATATAGCCGAAAAGATTTTGTGATAGAAAATATGAATTCTATGAGAAATTTGGATAAAAATGATATTAATATTGATATGGTTGACTTTGGTCAACATTTTTGGTAAACGGACCCGGACCCGAGATGGGATGGTCCCGGAAGGTCCGTAGGAAAATATGAGACTTGGACATGCGTTCGGAGTCGAATTCTGAGGCCTAGAGCCCAAGTTATGAATTTCTCTGTGAAATTATTTTTGATGTAATTATTAAAGGAAAACGAATTAATTGACTTTGGTATCGGGCTCGTATTTTGGTTCCGACGCCCGGTACAAGTCTTAAATATTATATATGTGCTTTCTGCAAAGTTTGGTGACATTCGGATGTCGTTCGATATGTTTTGGACCTTGAGTTCCAAGTTTGAAAGTTTTGAAAACCAAAAGTATGAAAATCATGAACTTGAGGCTTGATTTGATGAAAACGATGTGTTATTGGCGATGTGATGGCACGAACAAGTTCGTAATGTGTTTTTGATGTTGTGTATATGTTTGGTTTGGAGCCCGGGGGGCTTGGGTAAAGATTTGATAGGCCGTTGGTTCAATTTTTGAATTTTTGTACTGCTGGTTTTTCACCCAGCTGTTGGCTTCGCAATTGCGAAGGTGACAGATCAAGGCAGGGTTCGCAAATGCGAACCCTTGATCGCAAATGCGAAGGACGCCCAGGACTGTTTGGGTTCGCAAATGCGAACCAAACCTCGCAAATGCGAGGCCTTCTGCGTTAAGCCATTCTTTGCAAATGCGAAGAATTCTTCGCAAATGCGAAGGCCCCTCAGCCCAGCTTTGTTCGCAAATGCGAAGGCCCCAGAATTGTCTTGGCTTCGCAAATGCGAACAAAATTGCCTTGGCTTCGCAAATGCGAACAAAAGTTCGCAAATGCGAACTTCCCAGCCTTAGCTTATTTTTCAAACTCCAGAAATTGGTCGGGGTTCGCAATTGCGAACCCATGTTCGCAAATGTGAACATAGAGACTTGTAAATCCCGATTTCCAGCATCATTTTTCACATTTCACAACCCAAAAACACCCATTGGCGATTTTTCACGAACTCCCTCTTCTTCAAAACAATTGTAAGTCACTTTTTACTTAATTGTTTCAATTTCTAAATACATTAAACATGTTTTTCAATAGAAATCAAAGGTTTTCATGGTAGAATTTCTTGTTTTTGGTAGAATATAGGGTTTTTCATGAATTAGGAAATTGGACCTCGAATTAAGGTCCGATTTTGAGACAAATCATATACTTGAACTCGTGGGGGGATGGGTAACCGGATTTTGGTCCGAACCCCGAGTTCCGACCATGTGGGCTCGGGGTCGAAATTCACTATTCGGGCAGAATGTTGTAAAAGTTGTAATTGGCCTTATGAATTAGTTTGTTGAGTAGTATTGATGATATTAAATCAATTGTGTATAGATACGATTGGATTGAAGCCAAATTTGAAAGGAAAAGGCATTGCCACGGATTGAATTATTCATAAACATTCGAGGTAAGTGTTTGTTCTATCCTAGCTTGAGGGAATAGGAGTATGTGCTATGTGTTATGTGATCGAGTGCGGTGTATGGGCTGTGGTGACGAGCATCCATACACCTGGCGTCTAGCATGACCGTGAGTCGTTGTTAATACTTGTTGCGAGACATATTTGAAGATAAATTGTTGAACTTTTGCCGGGTTGTAGAATTGTTATTGTTCTCCCTTGTCGGGACTTGTTGTGAAGATGATTATTGATTGCCCTTGTTGGGACGGTTTATGATTTACTATTTCATTCTTTGCCCTTAACTGTGATTGTTAATTGGGTGAGGAAGAGTGATAATGCACGAAGGGTGATGTCGTGCCTTGATTTATTATTTATGCACGAAGGTTAATGCCGTGCCTTGATTTATTATTTATGCACGAAGGTTAATGCCGTGCAATGTTTTATTGATTATGCACGAAGGTTAATGCCGTGCCATGTTATTTATTATGCACGAAGGATCATGCCGTGCCTCGTTATTAAACCATGTACGAAGTATCATGCCGTACCATGGATGTGAGGATGAGAGTAAAAGTACGAAAGATGATGCCGTACACTTTATTTGCTTATTTGGTGAGGATGAGAGTAAAAGTACGAAGGGTGATGCCGTACACTTTATTTGCTTATTTGGTGAGGATGAGAGTAAAAGCACGAAAGGTGATGCCGTGCAACTACTTGCTATTCCTTGACTTGATATTACTTGTTTTTCCATTATACTTTGTTTTTCCTTGTGGACTTATTAACTGTTGTTACTTGTTGAGTTCATTTGAGATATTCCTTATTGCGCTATTACTTGGTTATTTCTCGTTATTTTGTGGCATACATATAAATGGAACTGCATAGGTTTATGTGGGTGTCTGGTCCTAGGCTTGTCACTACTTCGCCGGGATAGGCCAGGCACTTACCAGCACATGGGGTCGGTTGTGCTGATACTGCACTTCTGTGCATTTTTGCACAGGTCCAGGTTTCGAACAGGAGCAGCAGCAGTAGATTTTTTGCGTGGGAGTTGATCATATTTGAGACCGAGGTAGCTTGTAGACGTCCGCAGGCCCGACGTCTCTCTCTTTACTTATGTTACTAGCTGTAGTCTCTTTGTTCCGAGACAAACAGATTATGTTATATTTCTTTCAGACTTTTATGTGTAGTATTCAGTCGTAGTTCGTGAGTTGGTGACTCCACGTCTTGGGTAGAGGATATCAGTATGACTTTACCTTGAAACTGGTTATTTCTATTTCGATAAAGTCTTCCGCACTTATTTAATCAAAGTTATAGTTTTGTTGATAAATTAATTATGAAATATTATTAAAAATAGGATAGTATAAATACAGTGGCCTGCCTAGCTACCACGAGTAGGCGCCATCACGATCCCGATGTTGGGGGAAAATCCGGATCGTGACAAGTTGGTATCAGAGCTCTAGGTTACATAGGTCTCACCACTCACGAACAAGCTTAGTAGACTTTGAGAGGTAGGTACGGAGACGTCTGTACTTGTCCTCCAGTGTCTATTGAGTTAGGAAAGAGTCTCTCATTTGTTCTTTCTTGTCGTGCGACTTGTTCCTCAAATACTGATTGAACTTCTATTCCGTCCTTTCGCAGATGGTGAGGACACGCGCTTCTTCGTCCGCTGACCAGCAGCCCGAGCCCCAGGCAGCTCCCGTGAGGGGCAGGGGTTGAGGCCGTATCAGAGGCCGTGGTAGGGGTAGAGCTCAGCCCCCGGCAGCTACTCGAGAGGTGGAGCCTCATATTGGGATTGACGAGGAGGTTCCAGTTCCAGCAGCTCCAGTGGGCCCAGCTCAGGTCCCAGGAGAGGCTTTATTTACCCCGGATCTTTGGGAGGCTTTGGTCAGGATAGCGGGTTTTATAGATAGCGTTGCTAGAGCAAGCTTATTACCAGCTGCACCAGCCGCTTCTCAGGCTAGAGGAGGGGCCCAGACTCTTGTTGCTCGTACTCCGGAGCCGATAGTTCCTCAGTCTCAAGAACCAGTGGTTCAGCCAGCTGTGGCCACTCAGTCAGGTACCACAGTTCAGGCCGGAGATGGAGCGGCCATGACTTCTGATTCTTTATGGAGACTTGATCGGTTCTCCAAGCTGTTTACCACTACTTTCAGCGGTGCCACATAAGAGGATCCTTAGGATTTTTTATTCAGTTGCCATGAGATTCTCAAGACTATGGGAATCGTGAAGTCCAATGGAGTTGACTTCTGTACATTCAGGCTTTCGAGATCCGCCAAGACTTGGTGGAGGGATGATTGTTTGACTCGACCAGCAGGGTTCATGGGATCAGCTTGCAAAGCTATTTCTGGAGAAGTTTCTCCCTGCTACTCAGCGGGATACACTTCGGAGGCAGTTTGAGCGCCTCCAGCAGGGCACTATGATGGTCACTCGGTATGAGACAAGATTTGTTAATTTGGCTCGTCATGCAGTGGTGATACTTCCCACAGAGCGGGAGAGGGTCCGCAGGTTTATAGATAAGCTTAATCAGCCAATTAGACTTCAGATGGCGATGGGAATGGGGAGTGATATTTCATTTCAGGAGGCAGCTAATGCAGCACGTAGAGTGAAGATGGCTCTTGCTCGGGGAGGTGGTTATTCTTCAGACAAGAGGCCTCATCATTCAGGCAGGTTTAGTGGTTCTTCTTCTGGTGGCAGAGAATCTTTTGACAGAGGCCAGTCTTCCAGGCCTTTCCATTCCGCCGTTCAGGCTTCACAGGGTGGACTAGGTGATCGTGGTTTTCGGGGGCAGTAGTCAGATCATCCTCCTATTAATGCTCAACCACTTCAGAGTGTTCGTGGAGGCCATTCAGGTCGTCAGGGCCAGCAGCCCTATCGCTCTAAGTGATGTTACGAGTGTGGGGAATATGGTCACATCAGGAGAGCCTGCCCGAGATTAAGGGGTATACCGACATAGGAGTAGGGTTCTCGCCCTATGATTCAGGCACCAGCCGACCCACAGCCTACCCAGCTAGCTAAGGGCAGAGGGGTAGAGATCATAGAGGTGGAGGTCGAGACCATAGAGGTGGAGACCGTCCAGCTAGAGGTAGAGGTCCGCCAGTGGATGACCGTCCCAGAGATGTAGCTCAGATGGGAGGTGCTGATCCCCGATTTTATGCTTTACCAGCTAGGCCAGAGGTAGAGGCAGATGCATCAGATGCTGTGATTACATGTACCATTCTTGTTTGTGATAGAGGTGCTTCAGTGTTATTTGACCCTGGGTCTACATATTCATATGTGTCTTCCTACTTTGCACCGTATTTGGCCGTGCCTAGCTATGCTCTGGATATTCCAGTTTATGTGTCTACACCGGTGGGTGACTCCATTGTAGTCGACCGGGTGCATCGTTCGTGCGTAGTTATATTTGGGGGTCTTGAGACCCGTGTTGATCTGTTGCTTTTGGATATGGTGGATTTTAATGTCATATTGGGGATGGACTGGTTGTCCCCATACCATGCTATTCTAGATTGTCATGCTAAGACTGTGACCTTGGCCTTGCCAGAATCACCCCGACTAGAGTGGAAAGGTACCTCAAGCCACTCCGCCCGCACCGTTATTTCCTATGTTAAGGCTCGGCGCATGGTCGAGCAGGGGTGTCTAGCTTACCTGGCTTATGTTCGTGATTCCAGCGTAGAGGTTCCTTCCATTGAGTCAGTCTCTATTGTACGGGAGTTTCCTGAGGTTTTTCCTTCAGACCTGCCGGGCATGCCACCCGACAGGGATATTGATTTCTGTATTGATCTGGCACCGGGCACTCAGCCCATCTCTATTCCACCCTATCGTATGGCCCCGCCGGAGTTAAAAGAGTTGAAAGATCAGTTGCAGGACCTTCTTGAGAAAGGCTTTATCAGGCCCAGTGTTTCCCCCTGGGGAGCACCTGTATTGTTTGTGAAGAAGAAAGATGGCTCGATGTGGATGTGTATATATTACCGGCAATTGAACAAAGTGACAATAAAGAATAAGTATCCACTGCCGAGGATTGATGATTTGTTTGACCAGCTCCAGGGAGCGAGGGTATTCTCAAAGATAGACTTGAGGTCAAGCTACCATCAGCTGAAGATCAGGGCAGCTGAGATTCCTAAGACAGCCTTTCGCACTAGATATAGGCATTATGAGTTCTTGGTCACGTACTTCGGATTGACCAATGCCCCAGTAGCATTCATGGAGTTTGATGAATCGGGTATTCAGGCCTTACTTAGATCCGTTCGTGATAGTCTTTATAGATGACATCCTGGTATACTCCCGCAGCCAGGAAGAGCACGAGCAGCACCTCAGAGTGGTTCTTCAGACTCTGAAAGATAATCAGCTATATGCAAAATTTTCGAAATGTGAGTTCTGGTTGAGTTCGGTAGCATTTCTGGGTCACATTGTATCAATGGAAGGTATTTAGGTAGACCCAAAGAAGATTGAGGAAGTCCAGAATTGGCCTCGACCAGCTTCTGTGACTGAAATCCGGAGTTTCTTGGGATTAGCAGGTTACTACCGTCGATTTGTAGAGGGGTTTTCTTCTATTGCAGCCCCGATGACCTGGTTGACCCAGAAGGGTGCCCAGTTCCAGTGGTCAGATGAGTGCGAGGCGAGCTTTCAGAAGCTCAAGACAGCCTTGACTACGGCACCGGTGTTGATACTACCTACGGGTGCAGGGCCTTACACAGTTTACTGTGATGCATCCCGTACAGGATTTGGAGCGGTATTGATGCAGGATGGTAAGGTTGTCGCTTATGCTTCGAGACAGCTAAAAATACATGAGAAGAATTATCTGGTTCATGATCTTGAGTTAGCAGCAGTGGTGCATGCCTTGAAGATCTGGAGGAATTATCTATATGGTGTGACGTGTGAGGTATACATTGATCACAAAAGCCTACAGTACTTGTTCAAGCAAAAGGAGTTGAATCTACGATAGCGGAGATGGTTAGAGTTGCTGAAAGACTATGATGTTACTATCTTATATCACCCAGGTAAGGCCAATGTGGTGGCCGATGCATTGAGTAGAAAGTCTGCTAGCATGGGTAGTCTTAAATTCATTCGGGTCAGTCAGAGACCATTTGCTCTAGATGTCCAGGCCTTAGCCAACTGGTTCGTGAGATTAGACATTTTTGAGCCAGCAGGGTGTTAGCCTGCACGGTCGCTCGCTCTTCTTTATTAGAGCATATCCGTGAGAGGCAATTTGATGATCCTCATTTGCGTGATTTGAGAGATACAGTACAGCGGGGAGGTGCCACACAGGTAAATCTAGATGATGATGGGGTATTGAAATTGCAGGGTTGAGTTTGTGTGCCCAATGTCGAAGGGAGTCGAGAGTTGATCTTAGCGGAGGCCCACGGTTCGCGGTATTCCATTCACCCGGGCGCCGCGAAGATGTACCAGGACTTGCGGCAACACTATTGGTAGCGCAGAATGAAGAAAGATATCGTTGCGTATGTCGCTCGGTGTCTAAATTGTCAACAGGTGAAATATGAGCACCAGAGGCCTGGTGGTGTATTCCAGAGGATTGAGATTCCCGAGTGGAAATGGGAGCGGATCACTATGGACTTCGTTACTGGACTTCCTTTGACTCGGAGGAAATTTGATGCTATTTGGGTCATTGTTGATAGGCTGACCAAGTCAGCACACTTTATTCCACTATCTGTCTCCTACTCGTCGGAGAGGTTAGCAGAGGTTTACATTAGGGAGATTGTTCGTTTTCATGGGGTGCCAGTATCTATTATCTCTGATCGGGGTACGCAGTTTACCTCGCGGTTCTGGAGAGCGGTCCAGCAGGAGTTAGGGACCCAGGTTCAGTTGAGTACAACATTTCATCCTCAGACGGATGGCCAGTCCGAGAGGACTATTTAGATTCTAGAGGACATGCTTCGAGCCTGTGTTATTGATTTCGGAGGCTCGTGGGACCGGTTTCTGCCATTAGCAGAGTTCTCCTACAATAACAGTTACCAGTCTAACATCCAGATGGCTCCGTATGAGGCGTTATATGGTAGGCGATGTCAATCTCCAGTCGGATGGTTTGAGCAGGGAGAGGCTCAGTTGTTGGGTACAGATTTAGTTCTTGAGGCCTTGGATAAGGTCAAGACTATTCAGGAAAGATTGCGTTCAGCTCAGTCCAGACAGAAGACTTATGCGGATCATAAGGTTCGAGAGGTAGATTTCATGGTTGGTGAACGAGTATTGCTCCGAGTGTCGCCTATGAAGGGCGTGATGAGGTTCGGGAAGAAGGGCAAGCTCGGCCCTAGGTATATTGGTCCATTTGAAATTCTAGACAGAGTGGGAGGGGTGGCTTACAGACTAGATTTGCCGCCTAGCTTATCAGCCGTGCATCCAGTTTTTCATGTATCTATGCTTCAGAGGTACCACAGAGATCCCACACATGTATTAGACTTCAGCACTGTCCAATTGGACAATGAACTATCTTACGAGGAGGAGCCGGTGGCCATTCTAGACCGGCGATCCCACACATGTGTTTTCCTTCTGTGCGTGTTCAGTGGAAAGGTCAGCCTCCTGAGGCATCGACCTGGGAGTCCGAGTCTGATATGCGGAGCCGCTACCCACATTTGTTCCCCTGACTCAGGTACTTCTTTCTTTTGTCCGTTCGAGGACGAACAGTTGTTTTAGAGGTGGAGAATGTGACGACCCAAAGGGTCATCACTTATTTTATTAATTATTTCGAGCATCTGAGGCCTTGAAAGCCTTATTCTATGTTGACTCGATTTACGTGCACGATCCGAGCATGTAGCCGAAAAGATTTTGTGATAGAAAATATGAATTCTATGAGAAATTTGGATAAAAATGATATTAATATTGATATGGTTGACTTCGGTCAACATTTTTGGTAAACGGACCCGGACCCGAGATGGGATGGTCCCGGAAGGTCCGTAGGAAAATATGAGACTTGGACATGCGTTCGGAGTCAAATTCTGAGGCCTAGAGCCCAAGTTATGAATTTCTCTGTGAAATTGTTTTTGATGTAATTATTAAAGGAATACGAATTAATTGACCTTGGTAACGGGCTCGTATTTTGGTTCCGACGCCTGGTACAAGTCTTAAATATTATATATGTGCTTTCTGCAAATTTTGGTGACATTCGGATGTCATCTGATATGTTTTGGACCTTGAGTTCCAAGTTTGAAAGTTTTGAAAACCAAAAGTATGAAAATCAAGAACTTGAGGCTTGATTTGATGAAAACGATGTGTTATTGGCGATGTGATGGCACGAACAAGTTCGTAATGTGTTTTTGATGTTGTGTATATGTTTGGTTTGGAGCCCGATGGGCTCGGGTAAAGATTTGATAGGCCGTTGGTTCAATTTCTGAATTTTTGCACTGCTGGTTTTTCACCCAGCTGTTGGCTTCGCAATTGCGAAACATTTCTCGCAATTGCGAAGGTGACAGATCAAGGCAGGGTTCGCAAATGCGAACCCTTGATCGCAAATGCGAAGGGCGCCCAAGACTGTTTGGGTTCGCAAATGCAAACCAAACCTCGCAAATGCGAGGCCTTCAGTGTTAAGCCATTCTTCACAAATGCGAAGAATTCTTCGCAAATGCGAAGGCCCCTCAGCCCAGCTTTGTTCGCAAATGCGAACAAATGTTCACAAATGCGAAGGCCCAAGAATTGCCTTGGCTTCGCAAATGCGAACAAAAGTTCGCAAATGCGAACTTCCCAGCCTTAGCTTATTTTTCAAACTCCAAAAATTGGTCGGGGTTCGCAATTGCGAACCCATGTTCGCAAATGCGAACACAGAGACTTGTAAATCCCGATTTCCAGCATCATTTTTCACATTTCACAACCCAAAAACACCCATTGGCGATTTTTCACGAACTCCCTCTTCTTCAAAACAATTGTAAGTCACTTTTTACTTAATTATTTCAATTCCTAAATACATTAAACATGTTTTTCAATAGAAATCAAAGGTTTTCATGGTAGAATTTCTTGTTTTGGTAGAATATAGGGTTTTTCATGAATTAGGAAATTGGACCTCGAATTGAGGTCCGATTTTGAAACAAATCATATACTTGAACTCGTGGGGGGATGGGTAACCGGATTTTGGTCCGAACCCCGAGTTCCGACCATGTGGGCTCGGGGTCGAAATTTACTATTCCGGGCAGAATGTTGTAAAAGTTATAATTGGCCTTATGAATTAGTTTGTTGAGTAGTATTGATGATATTAAATCAATTGTGTATAGATACGATTGGATTAGAGCCAAATTTGAAAGGAAAAGGCATTGCGACGGATTGAATTGTTCATAAACATTCGAGGTATGTGTTTGTTCTATCCTAACTTGAGGGAATAGGATTATGTGCTATGTGTTATGTGATCGAGTGCGGTGTATGGGCTGTGGTGACGAGCATCCATACACTGGCGTCTAGCATGATCGTGAGTCGTTGTTAATACTTGTTGCGAGACATATTTGAAGATAAATTGTTGAACTCTTGCCGGGTTGTAGAATTGTTATTGTTCTCCCTTGTCGGGACTTGTTGTGAAGATGATTATTGATTGCCCTTGTTGGGACGGTTTATGATTTACTATTTCATTCTTTGCCCTTAATTGTGATTGTTATTTGGGTGAGGAAGAGTGATAATGCACGAAGGGTGATGCCGTGCCTTCATTTATTATTTATGCACGAAGGTTAATGTCGTGCCTTGATTTATTATTTATGCATGAAGGTTAATGTCGTGCAATGTTTTATTGATTATGCACGAAGGTTAATGCCGTGCCATGTTATTTACTATGCACGAAGGATCATGTCGTGCCTCGTTATTAAACCATGTACGAAGGATCATGCCGTACCATGGATGTGAGGATGAGAGTAAAACTACGAAGGGTGATGCCGTACACTTTATTTGCTTATTTGGTGAGGATGAGAGTAAAAGTACGAAGGGTGATGCTGTATACTTTATTTGCTTATTTGGTGAGGATGAGAGTAAAAGCACGAAGGGTGATGCCGTGCAACTACTTGCTATTCCTTGACTTGATATTACTTGTTTTTCCATTATACTTTGTTTTTCCTTGTGGACTTATTAAACTGTTGTTACTTGTTGACTTATTAACTGTTGTTACTTGTTGAGTTCATTTACTTGGTTATTTCTCGTTATTTTGTGGCATACATATAAATGGAACTACACAGGTTTATGTGGGTGTCTGGTCCTAGGCTTGTCACTACTTCGCCGGGATAGGCCAGGCACTTACCAGCACATGGGGTCGGTTGTGCTGATACTGCACTTCTGTGCGTTTTTGCACAAGTCCAGGTTTCGATCAGGAGCAGCAGCAGTAGACTTTTTTGCGTGGGAGTTGATCATATTTGAGACCGAGGTAGCTTGTAGACATCCGCAGGCCCGGCGTCTCTCGCTTTACTTATGTTACTAGCTGCTCTTTGTTCCGAGACAAACAAATTATGTTATATTTCTTTCAGACTTTTATGTGTAGTATTCAGTGGTAGTTCGTGAGTTGGTGACTCCACGTCTTGGGTAGAGGATATCAATATGACTTTACCTTGAAACTGGTTATTTCTATTTCGATAAAGTCTTCCGCACTTATTTAATCAAAGTTATAGTTTTGTTGATAAATTAATTATGAAATATTATTAAAAACAGGATAGTATGAATACACTGGCTTGCCTAGCTACCACGAGTAGGCACCATCACGATCCCGATGTTGGTGGAAAATCCGGGTCGTGACACAAGCCCAGGACCGCAAAAGCGGCCAAGAAATCAACATAAGTGGAACCGCATATGCGGTTATAATTCTACAGAAGTGAAATTTGCTGAAGGCAAGAGGATTAGTTTAAAGTCGGATTTTGCTCATTTCTCTCATTTTCTTCACTTCATTTGGCAATTTTTGGAGGGTTCAAAGGAGGGTCTTCATCAACAATGTGGAGGTAAGTCATTTCCACAAATTATAAGCTAAATACATTGATTATGTATGAGATTAAGCATGAAAATTAGTGTAAATATTGGGGTTTTGGTTGGAAACCTAGAAAATTAGTATTTTAGACTTTTGATTAGGATTTTGAATAGTGAATTAAAAGAAAATTTTATATTTGAGCTCCTAAGGTTATGGATAAACTTTATCTTAGAGAAATTTCGAATTCCGGGCATGTGGGCCCGAGGGCGTTTTGGTCAACTTATCATTTGGCGTTAGGAATTGTTATAAATCGGGTTGTGAAATGTAAATAAGCATATATTAATGAATTTGAATGACCATTGACTAGCTTTGGAGCATTGTGCGTTGGTGCGAGTCTTCGGAAGAATGTTGAATGCCGGTTGTTGATCTTCGGAGCGAGGTGAATCTCCTTTCTAATTCTGTGAGGGGGAAATTACCCCATAGGTGAGTTAAATTTATTATGTGCTCCTAGTTGTAGGGGCTATGAGCTCACTCGGTGATGAGATTCCGTGCGTAGCTACTATTATGCTAGTGTTCAGGTAGTTTAGGACCCAAAAGCATGTTATATGTTGATTAGTTGAATCATTGATGGCTTAGATTCCTTAAATAACAATAAATTAATAATTGGATTTTCTAAATTAATTAAGTTTCGTTTTCTCAAATTAATAAAGAGAATGGACCTTCCTGGATATTTGCTCCACGTTTACTTCCTGATTGTTTATCTGTCTGTGTGTATTTGTTTTGGAGCGGGTCGAATGCCTCGGCAGATTAATTGATGCATCTATAGGCGCATCGTCGACCCTCGACAAGTGCACATTTATTTCTGTTGGATCGGGCCGTCGCCTCGGTATGATTTGCACATACTTGTATTGCTGCCTGGACTTGTTTGAGTCATTACATCCCTCCCTCTGGCTCGAGATAATCTTGTTAATAATGAAAATAAATCTTGGAAAATTTCCTATGAAAGACTTATGTGTTTACTTGTTTCCTCTATCTGAATAAAAATCTTGTTAGAAAATAAATCCACTGTTTGATATGTATATTGTGAACAAATAATCGTTGGACCATTAGAGTGTGTCAAAGTTGGCTATCTCGTCTCTACCCCTTCGAGATTAGGTAGGATACTCACTGAGTACACGTTGAATACGTACTCATACTACACTTCTGTGAATTTTTGTTGCACAAGTATATAACCTCTAGCAGCCTATTCGGCGTAACAGCATGGATGACATTGGGACGAGGTAAGTTGCATCATTTGAGGCGATTACAGCTAGGTGTTGTGTTTTATTTATATCCTTATGCGTAGATGCTCATGCAGTTGTGACACCGGGTTTCTCGGATGGGTTCAGTGAACTTTCTATTAATTGTTATTGTTTGATTTTAAATTTGAGAAAAAATCCTTATTTATATAAAATGAAAGGAAAAACCTTAGATTTTCAAAAGTATTCAAATAAGAGTTAGTTGAAAATTTAGGTGGCTGGCTTGAGAGAGGTGTCCGGCACCATCATGACCCCTTAGTGGATTTGGGTCGTGACACATAGCGAGGCGATGACTATTATTTCTTAGATAATTTTTGAAGAGGTAAGAATTTTAGGCGATTCAGGTCTGGTCGCTTGAACCCATGTCGATGGCCTATAGCATAAGAAAGTTTAGGAATCAGGCAGAATACTAATTTTACTGTCCTAAAATGCCAAATTATAAGGAATGGTCACGGCGAGGAAAATACTATTGTTCCTTATGTCTTTTATTATGGGCCAACTAAATTTTAGGTGATTCAGGACAGGTCAACTGGAACCATTCATATGGCGTGGGCTATAGAACACTATTTTGGAAATCGGGCGGAATTTCAATTTTATGGCCCTAAAATACAAAAAAAAGGAAATCACATGGCGAGGCGATGAATCTTATTCCTTATGTCATCTTTGATACACCGACAAACTATTAGGATATTTTGGTTTGGTCACTCGGACCCATGCAAATGGCGTTGGCTATAACACATAAAAATGTGAAAATCGGGCAGAATTCTAATTTTATGGCCCAAAAACACCAAAAGCGAGGAACTTTCATGGCGGAGCGATGACTATTGTTTCTTAGGTTGTTTTTGATTAGCCAATAATGTTTTAGGAAATTCGAGTCCGGTCCTTAGATCCATGCAGATAGTGTAGGCTATACCACACGAAAATTAGAAAATTGGGTGGACTTCAAATTTTATGGTCCAAAACGCCAAAAAATGAGGAAAGGTCATGGTAAGACGATGACTAGTATTTCTTAGGTCACTTTTTATGGGCTGACAAAATTTAAGATGATTCTGGTTCGGTCATTCAGAACCATGCAGATGGTGTGGGCTATCAGAATTCTATTTTTATGGCATTAAAATATCAAAATTGAAAGGTCATCGCGAGGCGATGAGTGTTATTCCTAAGGTCATTTTTTATCGGCATGCAAAAGTTTAGAAGATTTGGCTCCCATCATCTGAACCAATGAAGATAGAATAAGCTATAACACACGAACATCTTGGAATCAGGGAAAATTCCAATTTTATGGCCATAAAACGCCAAAAAAAGATTTTTTCCTTAGGTCACTTTTTATGGGCCATATTATTTGCTCATGAAAATGTGGGAATTAGGTGGAATTTCAGTTGTATGGCCCTAAAATTCTAAAAACGAAGAACGGTTATAGTGAAGCTATGGATATTGTTCCATAGGTCATTTTTAATGGGCCAATAAAATTTTAGATGACTTGGGCTTGGTTGCCTGGACCCTTGTTGATGAAGTGGGCTATAGCATCCGATAATATGGAAATCAGGCGAAATTTTAATTTTATCGTCCTAAATCATCAAAAAACGAGGAACTATCATGGGAAGGCAATAACTATTGTTTCCTAGGTCATTTTCAATGGCCAAATTTTTTTAGGCTATTCGGGTCTGGTTGTCAGGATTCATGTAGATGGCGTGGGATATAGGACACAAAAATCTATAAATTGGGTATAATTCCAGATTTATGGCCTTAAAATGACAAATGAGGAAATTTCATAGGGAGGAGATGAGTATTCCTCGATAGGTCATTTTTTATCTGCCGTCAAAATTTTAGATGAGTCGCTCGAACCCATGCAGATGGCATGGGCTATAACACATTAAAATCTCAAAAACAAGAGGAATATTGTTTTATGGCTACCAAAACATAAAGAACGGTCATGGCGAGGCAATATTTATAGTTCATTAGGTTGTTTTAAATAGGGTGAGAATATCTTTGGCGATTCAGGTCCGTTCGTCCGGACCCATGTAGATAGTGTGGGCTATCACACAAGAATATTTGGAAATCTGGAAGAATTCCAGTTTTATGGGCCAAAAATTCCAAAAAAAATGAGGAACAGTCAGGGCGAGGAGATGAAAATTATTTCTTAGATCCCTTTTTAAGGGACAATTATTTTTGGTTATTCGGGCCTGATCATCGGGACCCATGTAGATATTGGGGACTATATCACACAAAAATATTAGAATTAGGCAAAATTTCAGGCCCTATAATGCAAACACAAAAAAGGAATGTCATGGCGAGGCGTAGACTATTATTTTTTAGGTCGATTTTGATGGCCTGACAAAATTTTAGGCGATTCGCGTCCGGTCGTTTGGATGCATGTAGATGTCATAGGCACACATGAATATCTTGGAATCGGGCAGAATTCAACCCTAACACCAAAAAATAAGGAATGATCATGACGAGGAGATGACTATTGTTACTTAGTTTGTTTTCTAGGGACCAAATTATTTTAAGGCAATTCAGGAACAATTCGCCTAGACCCATATAGATGATGTCGGATATAACATATGAAAATTTGGAAATCAAGCGCAATTTTAGTTTCAAAACCCTAAAATTCCAAAAACAATATGGAACAGACATGGTAATGCAATGTCTATTGTTCCTTAGGTCATTTTTGATAGGCCGACAAAATTTTAGGCAATTGGGGTTCGGTCTCCCATAAGCCAAGTAGATGGTGTGTTCTATATCACACAAAAATTTGGGAATCATACGGAATTCTAGTCTTATGATCCTAAAATACCAAAAAATGAGGAATGGTCATTGTGAAGCGATGATTATTTTTCCTTAGGTCCATTTTGATGGGACGAAAAAATCTTAGGCAATTCGATTTCGAAAACACACGGAAGCATGTAGATGGCTTAGGCTGTAGCACATGAAAATTTGATAATCGAATGGAATTCATGTTTTGTGGCCCGTAAATCCCAAAAATGAGCTATGATCATGGTGTGGCGCTAGTTGACGTTCCTTAGGTCATATTTGATGGTCCGACATACTTTTAGATGATTTGGGTCCAGTCGCCGGGATGCATGCAGGAGGCGTGGGCTGTATCACACGAAAATCATGAAAAAAATGGGTGGAATACAGCTTTATGGACCTAAAATGCAAAAACATGTGGAACAGACGTGGAGAGGTTACAACTATTATTCCTTAGGTCTTTTTTCACGACTGGAAAATTTTTAAGTGATTCTAGTCCGGTCATCCAGAGGCATGCAGACGATGTGGGTTATAACACATAAAAATTTGGAAATCAGGCGAAATCCTAGTTTTATGGTCCTAAAATGCAAAAAAACAAGGAAAAATCATGAAGAGTCTATCACTATTGTTATTTAGGTCATTTTTAATGGGACGACAAAATTATATGTGATTCGAGTCTAGTCACCCGGACCTATGCAGATTGTGTGGTTGTAGCACACGAAAATCTGAGAATCGGATGACATTCTAGTTTTATCGCTCTAAATCAGCAAAAAACGAGAAATGGTCATGGCGAGGTAATGACTATTGTTCATAAGATCATTTTCAAAAGGTAAACAAAATTTTAGGCTATTCGGGTCTGGTCGCCAAGACCAATGCAGACGGTGTGCGCGAACACAAAAATTTAGGAATCAGGCGGAATTTAATGTTATGGACCTAAAATGCTAAAAAAACAAGGAACGATCATGGAGATCCGATGAATATTATTCATTAGGTCATTTGATGGGCCGACAAAAGTTTAGGTGATTCGTGTCCGGCCGCTCCAACCCATGCAGATGACTTGGGCAGCATACGAAAATCTATGAATTAGCCATAATTCTCTTTTATGGCCCTAAAAATGACGAAAAATGAGTAATTGTCATGGAGAGGCAATGACTATTGTTATTTATGTCATTATTTATGCGCCGACAAAATTTTAGGTGATTTGGGTCTAGTTGCACAGATCCTTGCAAATGGCATGGGCTACATCACACGGAATATTGAGAATCGGGCGAAATTTCAATTTTATAGCCCTAAAATGCCAAAAAGAATTAGAACGGTTATAGTGAGGCAATGCTTATTCCTCCTTAAGTCATTTTTGACATGCAAGCAAAATTTTAGACGATTCTGGTCCGATTGCCCTGGCCATAGCAGATGGTGTGAGGTATAGCATGGAAAACTTGGGATCATACAACATTCCAGTTTTATTGCCCTAAAATACCAAAAAGAGAAACAGTGAGGGCTATGTGAAGATTATTGTTCCTTAGGTCATAGTTGATGGGTTGACCAATTTTTTTTTTTCAAAAAAGAGTAACGGTCATGGCGAGGTGGTAACTACTATTTCCACGGTCATTTTTGATGGGCCGCTAAAGTTTTAGGTGATTCGGGCCTGTTTTCCCTTAACCATAAAAATGGCTTGGGCTATAGCACACAAAACTCTTCGAACCAAGTGGAATTCTTGTTTTGTGGCCTTAAAATGCAAAACAAAAAAAAAGAGAAATGGTCGTGGAGGAGGCTATTCCTTAAGACACTTTTGAAAAGCCGAAAAGATTTAGGCGATCCAGGTCTGGTGGTCTAGGCGCATCAGAAGGCGTGGTCTACAGTAAGCAAAAATCTAAGATTCGGGACAAATTTTAATTTTTATGGCCCTAAAATATCAAAAAATGAGTAACGGTCATGGAGAGACGGTGATTATTTCCCCCCATGATGCTTTTGATGAGCTACAAAAATGTTAGGCGATCTGGGTCCAATAGTCTAGGCTCATGCAAAAGGCGTGTACTATAGCCATGGGTGTCTAATGGGATGGGTCGTCCCGTCCCATCCCACCATTCTAAATGGGACGGGGCCCTGTTAAGCGGTACATGAGATGGGATGGGGTGGCCATTTTATCTTGTTTGTCCCGTCCTGTTTCGTTCAATCCTGTCCCGCCTGTCCCGCCTGTCCGCGTATTTGTTTTTTGAATTCTAGCCGATAGGCAACGACTTCATGTGCAAAATAGTCGTTCCTAACGGCCAACAATGGCTATAATTGACCTCCATCCCCCCTCCCCCTAAATCATTCTTCATTTTTCTCTACAAAAATCAATCATTCTCTCTCAAATCTCGCACATTCTATCTATATTACTCTCTAATTTTCTCACTATCAAGTGATAGCTCCCAAGTATTTGGGCAAATGTTTTGAGCAACTTCCAATCTTTAGAATAATTTGTCAAGTATTTGGAGCAATATTTTGGGCTATTTCTTCAAGTTGAAATATTTAATCACGCTGCACTCATTCCATCTCCTAATAATAATATATAATTTTTTCATATCATTTTAGTGCGTAATTTTTATGTTTACTTTACGTGTTCTATTTTCGTATTTCATTTGTGTGTTTAATTTTTGTGTTAACTTTATTAATTTAATTTCGTATTTAAAGTATGGCACCTAAAATATAATTGGCATGTTTTAAAAAAAGTAGTAAAAAAATAGTAAAAGTGAAAGTAGTAGTAATCATAATCATAGTCCTAATACTAACCCTCATTATAGAATTAGAAAACATATAGATGAAATGACTCATATTGATGAAACTTTATTTTTCCAACCCCTCGCATATTATAATATTAATTTTGGAGAACAACTAAACCATGAAACTTTACTAAGATAATTTGGCAATGATATTTTTTTAGGACGAAGAAAATGAGGATGAAGAAAATGAGAAAGAAGAATTAGATGAAACACCCACTAGTCTCGTAATACAAGCTCCAATTCAGAGTCAATCTCGGTCTGGAGCTTTATCCCATGTACCCCCTGTAAGGGGTAAGGCTAAGGATGAACATCCCAAACCATTACTTGTATGGAATTTTTTTAAATATGATAAAGTCAATCATCGTGCTATATGCAAAAAATATAAGCAACAATTTGCACACACAAAAAGTGGTGGAACATGGGGTTTAACCAGACACTTACTTAAGGATCACAAAGCTTTACGGATACAAGCTAACATAAAAGCCAGTAACATTATGGATCCTAGCACCAATATTAGCACTCCTAGTAGATCTGACGAAGGTTCTAATTTTGTACGGCAACAGCTTGACCCTGCTTCTGGTACTGGTTTACATCCCTATAACAAAGATAGAGATCACAAGAACTTAGTACTTTTCCTTCTCACCCTGCTTTTGTGCATTATACACAACAATCTTATAATCCTGCTTTTCAAGGTTCCTCATAACACGGTTAGAAATGATGTTTTTAAATTTCAAATCGAATATCTTTGGTATATTTATTATGTATATTTTTCCGCTTAGATTGTAAAGTTTCTATCATATCTAATATTGTTCGTATTCCTAATTATTGTGATTATTTAACCGTTAGATGTCATTGGGTTGATCATCACGGGAATATGCAAAAATGTATTATTGGTTATAAATATGATGATTCAAAAAACACTAGAGCATATATAGCAACTACTGTTCTTCAAATACTTGATCTTTATGGAATCATTGATAAAGTTTTAACTATCTCTTTAGTTAATGCTTCTGCTAAACTACAGCAACTAGCTAAAAAACTAGACTTTGTCCAATTAATCAAGTAATTATTCATGTTAGATGTGCATGCCATATTTTTAACTTGGTTGTCAAAGATGGTAATAATTTATGTTTTTGATACTTGTAGTAAAATACAACATGCTTGCAGCAATATTTTTCATACTAATAAAGCGAGTAAAATTTGCAAATTTTCTCAACAATGTGCTAATGCTAACCTTCCATTTAGAAAATTTCCAAAAGATATTTGTACTAGGTGGAATTCTACTTATGAAATGCTTAAATTTTCTTATGATAATCGGGTGCATAACTAAAAGGTATCCCCGCTGATCGAATTGTTGATTCTTCTTGCGATGAGATCAAATAGCTTATTAAATTTTTAGAAAAAAATTATTATGTTACAAAATTATTTCTTGGTATATATTATCCTACTATTACACAAATATTATGGTATATTTGTGGAATTTCTGTTGTATTTTATTAGTATAAAACAAATCCAACTTATGCACCGGCCATTAATAAAATGATTTTACAATTTAAAAAGTATTTTTTTCTTATTCCCCAATTTTATTAATTTCTACTCTACTTAACCCATCTTAAAAACTAAGATGTGCAAAAATACCTGTTCATAAATTTATGACAATTTAACAAATTCAAGAAAATGAACAACCATTCCTCGAAGACTGCCAAGCTAGCGTATATTCTTATGCTAGATCAATGTTTGATAAATATTAATCTATACCGGATCGGGCTGCACACCGCAGCAGTATATACATATATATATATTGGATCGGACTGCACACCGCAGTAATATATATGTGGATCGGACTGCACGCCGCAGTATCATAGCGCTTGGACTGAAGGAGTCCCTCCGGATTCTGCACACACCCCCAGTGAGTGCACTATATATATTGGATCTAGCTGCGCGTCGCAGCAGTATATCTATATATTGGATCGGGCGACATGCCGCAGCACTATACATATATATATTGGATCGGGGGGCACGCCACAGCAGTATATATATACATATATATATTGGATCGAGCTGCATGCCGCAACAATATGAGTGAGGATCGGGCTGCACGCCGCGGTAGGACTAGATCAGTGTTAGATCTGTGTGAGACAGTAGTGGACTGGAACCGGACTTATCATTATAGAAATGACTTACCTGTACGGTTGTTCTTAGAACTATTTAGTGATAGTACAGGTGTTCTTACATTCAGTTGTTATTATTTATTATTACTCACTGAGTTGAAAGATACTCACCCCACTCCCTGCACTTTATGTGCAGATACAGGTGTTCAAGAGGGTAGTTGAGCTATCCGCATATGTTATTTCACAGTTATTTGGGAGACATCGAGGTAGCTGCCGGCGTCCGCAGGACCCGTTCACTCTCCTTTCTTTCATTTATGTCTATTACTATAGACTTGGATTGCATAGGATGTTTTCCTTCTGTAGAGGCTCAAACTTGTGACACCGGGATTTGTTGGGCTGTGTTTCATGTATTTTGTTTCCGCACTTGTTGTTTCTATTATGAAAACAAGCTATTAACTTTAATTGATCAGTATTAATTAAAAATTTGGCTGGTAATATGGAAAACATGGTCGGGATTGCCTAGCAATGTCTTGGGTGCCATCATGACCGGGGTTGGGGTCGTGACAAGTTGGTATCAGAGCCTAGGTTAACAAGTCTCGCGAGTCATGAGCCGGTTTAGTAGAGTCTCGTGGATCGGTACAAAGACATCTGTTCTTATCCTCGGGAGGCTGCAAAACCTTTTAGGAGAGCTTCAAATTCTTGAAATTCTTGTCGTGTAATTTTGTTGATCCGAAACTGAACTTTGATATTCTATTCTCTCGCAAATGGCAAGAACTCGAGCTTCAGGGTGATGACGACCACCATTGCCACCTGCTAGAGGCCGTGGATGCGGTCGTGGTCGTCATAGAGGTAGAGCCACGAGGGAAACACTTGTTGCTCCACTAGTTGCCCCGGCTCACGATCAGGCTCCAGCTATAGACATTCCAGTAGCACTTGTTCGGGCACCGGCGGTGCCCATTGTGATTCTAGTCCTTCAGGAGGCCTTGGCTCAGATATTATGAGTTTGCACTGACCTGGCTGAGGCAGTTTTAGCCTCTACTGCAGCAACTACATCTGGGACCGGGGATGGTCATCAGAACCTCGCAGCTCGCACTCCAGAGCAGGTAGTGCAGGGCCTTCAGACAGTTGAGGCTCGACCAGTCCAGCCAGCGTCCCTAGTACAGTCAGTTGTTCAGATTCAAAGGGACAGGGTCCCGGTGATGGCCGACGATGAGCAGTGTCGTCTTGAGAGGTTTAGTAGACTATCTCCTCCTATATTCAGTGGTACTCCAGGCGAGGACGCCCAAGGTTTTCTGGACAAGTGCCGTCGGATGCTCCGTACAGTAGGGATTTTAGAGTCGAGCGGTGTATCCTTTACCACCTTTCAGTTTCAAGGAGTAGCCTTCACTTGGTGGGAGGCTTATGAGCGCCGTAGACCGGCAGGGGCAGCACCATTATCATGGCGGGAGTTCTCTACTATTTTATTGGAGAAGTGGATACCTCAATCTCAGAGGGAGGAGATGCGCAGGTAGTTTGAGTGGCTTCACCAGGGAGACATGACCGTGTCGAAGTATGAGGTTAGGTTCACAGAGTTATCCAGATATGCATCGTGGTTGGTTCCTACTAATCGGGAGAGGATCAGACGCTTTGTTGATGGGCTTATTTATCATATTCGTATTCTGATGACCCGAGAGAGGGTTCTGAGTCACTCATTTGCGGATGTTGTTGATATCGCTCACGACATAGAGATAGATCATCGCAGAGAGTGAGAGGAGAGGAAGGCCAAGAGGCCTCGAGGATCATCTAGTTCCAGTGGCACTCAGACTAGAGGCCAGAGTCAGTAGTGCCGAGGTCGCTCTTTCAGATCTTCACAGCAGGCCCGCTCAGAGTATCGTGGGCCGTCTTCTGGCCGAGGTTATCAGAGTTCTCACCAGGGCCAGACATCTCTCACTGCTCTACCAGCATAGAGTTCATCGCAGTCTCTATCTGTTCAGGGTCCTTCCCGACCTAGTTCTTCTGCTGGACACTCAGGTGCGATGGGTTCTCATCAGTCCCATCCCCCAGCACCTGGGAATTGCTTCGAGTGCGGAGAGTGTTGTCACATCCATAGAGAGTGTCCCCATCTTGTATCCAGGAAATATCATCAGAGAGGACAACCCTCATCTTCTGGTCCATCTACTTCAGCACCCGCCCTGCCAGCTAGGGGTGAGGGTCAGGCAGCCAGGGGTCGCCCTCAAGTGGGAGGTCGATCAGGTGGTCACGCTAGATGCTATGCTCTTCAGGGCCGTTTTGATGCAATCGCTTCTGATGCTGTCAATACAGGTATTATTTCAGTCTGCCATAGAGATGCCTCAGTTTTGTTCGATCCCGGTTCGACTTATTCTTATGTATCTACATATTTTTCTCCTCATTTGGGCACGACACGAGGGTGTCTTGCATTGCCCGTGCATGTATCTACCCCGGTGGGTGATACCATTATTGTGGACCATGTGTACCGGTCCTGTCTTATCACTATTGGGGTTCTGGAGACCCGAGTAGACCTGTTGCTTTTGAGCATGATTAATTTTGATGTTATCTTGGGCATGTATTGGCTACCTCCGTGTCACGCTATTTTGGACTGTCATGCCAAGACATTCACATTGCTATGCCGGGCATTCATAGGATCTAGTGGCGAGGCATGACTGACTATGTACCCAGTAGGGTAATATCTTTCCTCAAGGCCAATAGATGGTTGGGAAGGGATGTCTTTCCTATTTGGCATTTGTGCAGGATGTCGGAGCTGAGACTCCCAGTATTGATTCTATTCCCATTCTGCGGGACTTTTCTGATGTATTTCCCTCAGACCTGCCGGGCATGCCGTCGAACAGGAACATTGATTTTGGGATTGATTTGGTGCCAGGAACTCAGCCTATTTCTATTCCTCCCTATCGTATGGCACCGGCCGAGTTGGAAGAATTGAAGGAGCAGCTTCAGGAACTCCTAGATAAGGGGTTCATTCGGCCAAGTGTGTCACCATGTGGTGCACCGGTCTTGTTTATTAAGAAGAAGGATGGCTCAATGAGGATGTGTATTGACTATAGGCAGCTGAACAAAGTAACAGTGAAGAACAATTATCCTCTCCCTCGCCTTGATGATTTATTTGATCAGCTCCAGGGAGCTAGGGTATTCTCGAAGATTGATCTTCGTTCAGGCTATTACCAGCTGAAGATTAGAGACTCTGACATTATGATGACAGCCTTCAGGATGAGGTATGGGCACTATGAGTTTCTTGTGAGGTCTTTTGGGCTGACCAATGCCCCAATCGTGTTCATGTATCTGATGAATAGTATATTTCGGCCATATTTGGACTCTTTCGTGATTGTGTTCATTGATGATATCCCAGTGTACTCCCGTAGCTTGGAGGAGCATGCCCAGCATCTTAGAGTTGTATTACATAGGTTGCGGGAGGAGAGGTTGTATCCCAAGTTCTCCAAGTGTGAGTGCTGGCTCAAGTCCGTGGCATTCTTAAGGCATGTGGTGTCCAGTGAAGGTATTCAGGTGGATCCGAAGAAGATAGAAGTGGTGCAGAGTTGGCCTAGACCAACCTCAGCTACTGAGATTTGTAGTTTCTTGGGATTGGCAGGGTATTATCACCGATTTGTGCAGGGATTCTCTTCTATTTCTTCACCCTTGACTAGATTGACTCAGAAGGGTGCTCCTTTTGTGTGGTTCGAGGAGTGTGAGGAGAGCTTTCAGAAGCTCAAGACAGCATTGACCACGACACCTATCTTGATATTGCCGTCAGCTTCAGATTTATATATTGTGTATTGTGATGCCTCGAGAGTTGGCATTGGTTGTGTGTTGATACAGGAGGGTAGAGTTATTGCTTATGCTTCCTGCCAGTTGAACCCTCATGAGAAGAACTACCCTGTACACGATTTGGAGCTAGCAGCCATAGTACACGCTCTGAAGATTTAGAGACATTACCTATATGGTGTTTCTTATGAGGTGTATGCCGATCATCGCAGCCTTCAGCATCTGTTCAAAGAGAAAGACCTTAATTTGAGACAGCGAGATGGCTAGAGTTGCTTAAGGATTATGACATCACTATATTGTATCATCCGGGGAAGGCCAATGTTGTGGCCGATGCTTTGAGCCGAAAGACGGTCAATATGGGCAGATTAGCTTATATTCCAGTTGGGGAGAGGCCCTTTGCATATGATGTTCAGGCATTGGCCAATCGGCTAGTGAGATTGGATATTTCTGACCCGAGCCGAGTGTTGGCTTATGTTGTTTCTCGGTATTCTTTATATGATCGTATCAGAGAGAGTCAGTATGATGATCCACATTTGCTTGTCCTTAAGGACAGAGTTATACACGATAATTCCAGAGATATGACCATTGATAGTGATGGTGTTTTGAGGATGCAGGGCCGTATCTTTGTGCCCATTGTAGATGGTCTTCGAGAGTTGATATTAGAGGAGGCTCATAGCTCGTGGTACTCCATTCATCCGGGTGCCGTGAAGATGTACCAGGACTTGAGACAACATTACTGGTGGAGGAAGATGAAGCAGGATATTGTTAGTAATGTGGCTAGATGTCTCAACTGCCAGTAGGTCAAGTATGAGCATCAGAGACCGGGCGGTGTTCTTCATGGTTATTCCTGAGTGGAAATGGGAGCGAATTACCATGGATTTTCTTACTGGGCTCCCTCGGACTTCGAGGAAGTTTGATTCAGTGTGGGTGATTGTCGATCGGCTGACCAAATCCGCATACTTCATTCCAGTATGTACTACTTATCATCAGAGCGGTTAGTAGTGATCTTTATTCGAGAGATTGACAGATTGCATGGGGTCCCACTGTCTATCATATCAGATAGAGGTACTCAATTCACTTTTCAATTTTGGAGGGCATTCCAACTGGAGCTGGGTACGCAGGTAGAGTTGAGCACAACATTTCATCATCAGACAGACGGTCAGTATGAGCGCACTATTCAGATCTTGGAGGATATGTTGTGTGCTTGTGTGATTGATTTTGGAGGTTCATGGGATGAGTTTTTGCCACTTTCATAGTTTGCCTACAATAACAGTTATCAGTTGAGTATTCAAATGGCCCCGTATGAGGCGTTGTATGGTAGACGGTGTAGATCTCCCGTGCGATGGTTCGAGCCTGGTAAGGCTAGATTGATAGGTACTGAGTTAGTTCAGGATGTTTTTGATAGAGTGAAGTTGATCCGGGAGAGGCTTTGCACAGCACAGTCATGCCAGACGAGTTATGCGGACCGTAGAGTTCGAAAGTTGTCTTTCATGGTTGGTGATAGAGTAATGTTGAAGGTTTCACCCATGAAGGGTGTTATGCTATTTGGCAATAAAGGGAAACTTAGTCCCGGGTTCATTGGTCCTTTTGAGATACTTAGGAGGATTGGGGAGGTGGCATATGAGTTGGCTTTGCCACCCAGCTTGTCCAGTGTTCATCCAGTATTCCATGTGTCTATGCTCCGGAAGTATGTCGAGGATCCATCTCATGTGTTGCACTTCAGTACGATTCAGCTTGATGGGGATCTATCTTATGATGTGGAGCCGGTGGCTATTCTGGGTAGACAGGTTCAAAAGTTGAGGTCCAAGGACATTGCTTCAGTTAAGGTGCAGTGGAGAGGCTGGTCCGTGGAGGAGGCTACTTGGGAGATCGAGCAGTAGATGCAGAGGAGATATCCTTACTTATTTGAGACTCCATGTATGTTTCTTGACCCGCTCGAGGACGAGCGTTTGCTTAAGTTAGGGAGAATGTGATGACTCGGCCCGTCATCAAGTGAGTTACCATCCCGTTTTCACCGTTATATGCTTGCTCATGTTTCAATATATGTGTTTGGTGAGTTTGAGTCAATTAGGATCGAGTTTGGTTGGAAATGAGACAAATAGTCTCTTAGAAGAAGGAATAATTGGGAAAAGTCAACCAAATGTTGACTTGTGATTTAGAGAGCTCGAAATCGAATTCTGATGATTTGGTTAGCTTCGAGAGGTCATTTTTCACTTAGGAGAGTGATCGGAAATGAATTTGGAGGTCCGATGTAGAAATAGGCTTGAATTGGCTAAGTTGGAATTTTGGCGATATCCGATCGATAGGTGAAATTTTGATCAGGGAGTCGGAATGGAATTCCGACAGTTGCAGTAGTTTCGTTAGGTGATTTTGATACGTCTGCAAATTTTCAGGTCATTCGGACATCGTTTGTTCGGGTTTTTAATAGAATGTAGGTTTTGAAAGTTTTGGTTGAATCTTAGGCTTGAACCGGCCTTAATTGGATGATTCGTGTGTTTGAGGGTACGTTTTTATGATAGGAACAAGTTTGTGTGATGATTTAAAGTGGATTTGTATTTTTGGTTGAGGTCCCGGGGGCCTCTGGATGTTTCCGGAGGGTCTACGGAAGAGTTTTTGGAATTTTTGGACTGCTGGTGTGTTGCAGCAGGGCTTTTTGCTTCTGCGGATGGGGAACCACAGAAGCGGCCCCGCAGAAGTGACCAGGAGGTCGTAGAAGCGGAAAATGGCTGTCCAGGTAAGTTCTGCAGAAGCCGACGGTTTATCACGGGCGCGGGCTCGCAAAAGCGAGCCCAGGATCGCAGGAGCGGAGATGGGCAGTTGGGGGAAATATCACAGAAGCGGAGAGGCTCCGCAGACGCGGTCTCGCTGGTGCGAGAATTTGACCGCAGAAGCGGTCATCTCCCTTAAGTGAATAGTCGCAGAAGCGGCAAAAATAGCGCAGAAGCGGACTCGCAGGTGCGAGACCAGGACCGCAGAAGCGAAAACAGTGTCAGTGATAAAGGAAATGAGGGTCTCGAATTTCAGAAATTATAACACAATTGGGGCTTTGTTCTAAGAGGCGAATTAGGCGATTTTTGGGGAGAAATCGAGAGGATTCCTTAGGTAAGCAACTATGGACCAAATTTATGTTATTTCATTGTTAAATTATGAAGTTAACACCTGAAAATGGGGGATTGGAGGTGTAATAATGGAGGTTTTTGCTCTAAGGCTAGGTCATTGAAAATCATCGATTTGAATGGGCAAACGGAGTCCGATTTTGATAAACTTTATATGTATGGACTCGTGGCGAGATAAGGAATCTGAAAATGTAACTTTTATAATTTGTTGAGAAGTAGGCCCGAGGGTCGGATTTTGGCAACCTCGTGGGTTTTGATGTAATTCGAGTTATTTTGATTGGGTTATGTTCATTTAGCATATTTTGATGTGTTCTTATTGATTTTGTTCAAATTTGGCATCCGAGGAGATTGATTTGCGAGGCAAGCGCAAGGCGAGCTAGGACTTTTGCCAATTCGAGGTGAGTGGTGGTAATAAATGATGTACTGAGAGTTTGAAACCCCGTATTTGCACTATTCAGTGCTGTGTTGAGATGAAACACGCGTCATGTGATGAGCGTGGTAGTATTTTGACTGGGGATTTGGACTTGGTCCTTCCCGACTGATAGTTTACTGTGTGTAATAATTGAGACTGGGCTTATATCTGTGTATTTGGGCTAGTAGCCATGTTTGGGGCCTTGTGCCGATCTATAGAATATTAGGGAAGCATGTAGAGCTAAGTGACCCCTATATTATGTTGAACACATACACTCAGCCGTATTCATAGCTATATAGCATGACATGAACAAGTACTAGATGTGTACTCTAAAAGAGACTACCTGGGGTTGAATACCCTGTTCTAGCTGAGTGGGCCCAAGAGGCCAAGTCTATATTGACTGAGATGGGGTCGAGGACCCATTATGAGGTATTGATATATATGCCGGATCGGGCTACACGCCGCACGATATATATATATATATATATATATATATATATATATATATATATATATATGGATCGGACTACACTTCGCAGTAATATATATATGGATCAGACTGCACGCCGCAGTATCATAGCGCTTGGGCTGAAGGAGCCCCTCCGGACTCAGCACACACCCCTAGTGAGCGCAATATATATATTGGATTGGGCTGCGCGCCGCATCAGTATATTTATATATTGGATCGGGCTGCACGCTGCAGCATAATATATATATCCATAAACATTGGATCGGGCTGCACGCCGCAGCAATATGAGTAAGGATCGGGCTGCACACCGCAGCAGGACTAGATCAGTGTAGAATCAGTGTGAGACAGTAGTGGACTGGAACTGGACTTATCATTGTAGAGATGACTTACCTATACGGTTATTCTTAGAATTGTTTAGTGATAGTACATTTTTTCTTACTTTCAGTTATTACTTATTATTGTTACTCACTGAGTTGAAAGATACTCACCCCACTCCCTGCACTTTATGTGCAGATACAGGTGTTCAGGAGGGCAGTTGATCTATCCACATATGCTATTTCACAGTTATCTGGGAGACATCGAGGTAGCTGCCGGCGTCCGCAGGACCCGATCTCTCTCATTCCTTTAATTTATGTCTATTACTATTCTGTCTAGACTTGGATTGTATAGGATGTTACCTTCTGTAGAGGCTCAAACTTGTGACACCGGGATTTCGGTTATGAAAACAAGCTATTAACTTTAATTGATCAGTATTAATTAATAATTTGGCTGGTAATATGGAAAACATGGTTGGGCTTGCTTAGCAATGTGTTGGGCGCCATCATGACCGGGGTTGGGGTCGTGACAGTGTGGGATATAGCACACAAAAATTTGGGATTCGGGCGAAATTCTAGTATTATGGCCCTAAAATGCCAAAAATGATTAACGATCATAGAGAGACAGTGACTATTGTTCCTTAGGATATTTTTTATGAGGCCAAAAATTTTTAAGGGATCCGAGTCCTATGGACCGGACCCATACAAAAAGTGTGTACAACATAAAAATTTAAAAATCAGACGGAATTCTAATTTTATGATCCTAAAATAATAACAATGAGTAACGGTCATGGAAAAGCGGTGACTATATCTCCTAGGATATTATTGATGGGCCGGAAAAATTTTAGACGGTCCGAGACCGATGACCTGAACCCATGTAGAAGGCATGAGCTATAACACATGAAAATGTGAAAATCGGACGCAATTCTAATTTTATGGCCCTAAAAACAACTAAAAATTAAGTAATGGTCATGTCTAGTGATTCACGTCCAAGCAAAGGTCGTAGTCAATATAACCTGGTCTAATAAGTCCAGAATCGATCCCATAGGGAATTAACCTACCAATTACAACCTTCACAACCCAAGAGTACTTCCGAATCAAGTTCCCAAAATTTCGAATATATGTTTGTGAGTGTTTCAACTAACTACTTTTGCAAGAATTAAATAGGCTTAAAAGAAAGAATTAAATATTGGGTAAAATAATATGGAGAAAGACTAAGGTATTGATTTCTCTTATTGATGGAATCCCTTCTCATTATACTCATACAAATTGTCAATATATTCTATCAATCATGAACGCTATTTGTATCGTAACCCTCTCCCTGAGCAATTACAATAATTTACTAGTGCACTCTCCCGAGCTACCCTAGCTAGCTTTAATTTTAATAGTTTACTTAAGATTGCACCCAAGACTTCATTTTTCCTAATCCCGTCTTTACGCCTAAAGTTATAGATTCCTCTAATAACCTAGGTGTGGTGTTGTTTAACAATATACCTAAATATGCACTCTTTTCCAAGTTATGCACACTAAATAGGCACAGCTAATTGAGGATCCTACAAATTAACTACAACAAGAATGAAGTTGAACAAATAGAAATCTAGCTAATAATTTGTAATCACATAAACGATAAGTTCATCACTCAATAGGTTCCATCAAAACCTTAGAAAATGATTTAGCTACTCATGCTCAAAGAAACAAGAATAATAATTGAATTCATAAATAAATACTTGATATAAAATAAATTAATGAGTTGAGAGAGTTCTCTCTTACTAATTGTCTTGCAAAAGTAGTCAAAAATACACAACTTGCCTCTATTGGGCGAACTAGGGGTTTATATAGAGGTTTTAAGGCTTAAAAACTGAATTTGTACAAAATTAGGACTAATATTGCGGCTCCTTCTGCAGTTCTTCCGCGGTCGCGGATGAACCGCGGACATAACAGTTCTCTGAATCTTCAAAAATCTTCTGCAGGCCTGTTTTTCCGCGGTTCCACCGCTGTTGCGGTGAAACCGCGGGTTTTCACCCTGTTCCGGTCGGAATTTGGGAAAACTCAAAACATGAAAGTTTAGTTCCTTGAGCTTTTACTCAGACTTAAAAGCTCCAAATCACTTAAATTCATTCAATAACATCCATATAGCTCGGAATCACACCTTCCCGGCTATTTTCAACATAAGTTCTTGAGTTGTACCACACTTTGGCCTTTTTCACCATCTTTTGACTCCAAAACTTGCTCTTTTAGTCTTCATTAGCTCAAGTGTACCTATAACACACTAAGAACACTAATAAAAGAATTTTGTCATCATAAACAATATCAAAACAACAATAAAGCGTGATTATTTAGGGCATAAATATAGTCAAATTCACCTATTATCAATACCCCACACTTAAACCTTTGCTCGTCCTCGAGCAACCTTAATCACACTTTAGGCCAATTGTATTTATGTCTCCCCCAAATTATGTCACAAAAGCTATTTTTCATGATTAACCTAAGATATGCACAATCCTTACCTAACCGTAAACTCTCATGCCAGCACATTATTGCTTACTCTAATTATTACCAAAAACTTGCAAATTTACCTTCTTTTTCTTGAGTTACAAACCCTCACATAGTTTATTGAGAGAATTTACCACACATAAATAATTCAGAACATGGAACTTATAAATATCGGAAAAATTCACTCACTCTCAACAAAGAACATTCATATGCATACAGACACACCATAGGCTTTCCCCTAGTGTAATACTCCACTAATCGAGTTATTCAATCATAGATCAAGAGGTCTTTAAGGGTTGTAATGTTGGCTAGGGGACGGGTAGGATACTTTTGGTTATAGTGACTAACCTCCCTAAGCACTTTTCTTTTCCTTTTTACAACTTCCCTTTTCGTTTTCTTCCTTATCTCTCCTCTAAACATTCCTTCACCTTTATTTACTTTGAATCCCCACTTGTCTTTTGTTGGTGTAACTGACCTTTCTAATTTCCATATATACATTGATATAGCTCTTTTTCTCAGAATATCTTTTTTTTTTCTCATCGCTTTGCAACACATTTACATTATTTTGGCAGTTCACTATTTTCTACCATTCATTCTTGATTTTCCCTTTTTCAATTTCCCTTCACCCCACACTTAGACTTTTTCATATTCAATTCAATACAAGTGTTTCAAGGAAGTAAAGTAGAAAAATATAATAATTTGATGAACATTCTGTGACGACCCAAAGGGTCATCACTTGTTTTATTAACCATTTCGAGCTTTTGAGGTCTTGAAAACCTCATTTATAGTTGCCTCGATTTGCGTGCACAGTCCGGGCACAAAGCTAGAAAATTTTTATGTTGAAATATGTAAAATATCTGAAAAAGTTGAAGAATTTTGATATTAATATTCATATGGTTGACTTTGGTCAACATTTTTGGTAAACGGACCGGATCCGTGATTTGACTGTCTCAGAAAATCCGTAGAAAAATATGGAACTTGGGCATATGCCCGGATTGAAATCCGAGGTCTAGAACCCCGGTAAAAGAATTTTTCTGTTAAATTGTTTTCTGAAAATGTTTAAGGAAAATGAAACTGAATTTTGATTAAAACGTACTGGTATCGGGCTCGTATTTTGGTTCCGACGCCCGGTACAGGTCATATATATTGGTTAAGCGCTTCCTGTAAAGTTTGGTTGAAAACGGACGTCGTTTGACGTGTTTCGGCCTTAAATTGGAAATTTTGAAAATTATGAAATTTTAAAGAATTCTTGAGTTTTAAGGCTCAATTCATTGATTTTGATGTTATTTTAGCGATTTGATCGCGTGAGCAAGTTCGTATGATGTTTTTGAGTTAGTGTGCATATTTGGTTTGGAGCCCCGAGGGCTCGGGAGTGTTTCGGAGGTGGTTCGGGGTGTTTTTGGACTTAGGAAACCGGCAGATTTTCTGCAATTTTTACACAGACATTTTACTCTACGCGATCGCGGCCTTGTACACGCGATCGCACTGCCTTGTCAAATTACTCAACGCGATCGCAGCCGTCCGCACGCGATCGCGTAGTTTCCTGTTCTTCTTCAACGCGATCGCAGCCGTCTGCACGCAATCGCGTAGCCTTCCGTTCTCTTTCAACGCGATCGCGACCCTGTTCACGCGATCGCGTAGTACAAATAAGCCACTCCATCGAAATTCTTCTACGCGATCGCAGCATTGACCACGCGATCGCGTAGTGTTGAATATTTGCCTTCCGCGATCGCGACCCGGTTCACGCGATCGTGTAGAACAAAATCGCTGCCCAGTGAATTTAATCCCAAAACAGAACAGAAACGGGATAAAAATTCCATTTCTGTTCAACTCTCTTCTCCACACCTCCTTGGACGATTTTTGAGCGATTCTTCATCAAACTTCTTGGGTAAGTGATTCTTAACTCGTTTTCTTCATTTTCCATCAATATTATTTGAATTCCTAAGCCTAATTAGGTGTAAATGGGTAGAAAAATTGAGAATTTAGTATAGTAAGGGTTTTCAAAGAATTTGCGATCTAGACCTCGTTTTGGAGTCGAACTTAAGAACAAATTGTATATTTGAACTCATGGAGGATTGGGTGAACTTATTTTGGTTCGAAACTTGTGTTTCGATTATGTGGGCCCGGGGTCGATTTTTACTATTCCGGGCAGAATGTTGTAAAAATCATATTTAGCAATATGAACTAGTTTGTTAAATAGAATTGATGATATTAAATCAATTGTGTATAGATACGATTGGCTTGGAGACAAATTCGAAAGGAAAAGGCATTGCTACGGATTGAATCATTCGTAAACTTTCGAGGTAAGTGTTTGTTCTATCCTAGCTTGAAGGATAGGAATTTAGTTATAGATAAATTGTTGAAGTTATTATCAATTATTGGTTTAAAACCGGTAATTATAAATATTGTTGATGTAGAGATTATTGGCTAAATGCCGGTAATATATATATTTATGAATTGGGATCGTGTGGCGCGCCGACCACTTATATATTTATGAATTGGGATCGTAAGGCACGCCGACCACTTATATAATAAGAAATGGGATCGTGTGGCACGCCGACCACAAAGTGATTTAAATCTTGGCATTGGCCATAGTTGCCGGTAGCCTATTGATATATTTGGGAGCGGGTGGTACGCCTACCACAAGATGTAGTTACTGTGATAGTTGGGAGCGGGTGGTACGCCTACCACGAGATATGAAATGAGAGAGGAATTGAGACATGAAAGTAAGATTTATTCTGTTGATTAGATTATTCTAGATATCACGAGTTATTGACTGTTATTTCAGAGCAGAGTCTTTCCTTATAAATGTATTGTATATATATATATATAAATATATATATATATCTATATTGCAACTGTACAGGTTTAGGTGGGTGACTGGCCTTAGCCTTGTCACTAGTTCGCCGGGATAGGCCAGGCACTTACCAGCACATGGGGTCGGTTGTGCTGATACTACACTCTGCGCTCTTTTTGCGCAGATACAGGTTACGGACAGCAGCAGCGGTAGTAGCGACTTGTGGATTTTCCGACTATTGAGATTACGAGGTAGCCTTGCAGGCGTCCGCAGGACCCGTTGTCTCTTCTATCTATGCTTTTCATTCCGTTATCTCATGTAATCGAGATAAACAGCTTGTATTTTCTTTCAGACAATTATGTGTATTATTCTTAGAAGTTCGTGAGTATTGTGACACCAGTCTTAGGTAGTGTATCATGTTTGGGTTTTTCTTTATCATACTTGACTAAGTCTTCCGCTAATTTTGATTATTCCGCTATAATTTATATGTTTTTAATAATAAGTCTTAATAAGAATTTGTTAATTAATGGAGGTGTAATTAATATTTGGCTTGCCTAGCTTCCATTTAGTAGGCGCCATCATGACCCCCGATGGTGGGAAATTCGGGTCGTGACAAGTTGGTATCAGAGCACTAGGTTGCATAGGTCTCACAACTCACGAACAACCTTAGTAGAGTCTGAAGGATCGGTACGGAGACGTCTGTATTTATCCTCCAGAGGCTACGGAGTTAGGAAAATATTCTCTTTATTCTTTCCAGTCGTGCGACTTGATCTTTTAAATGTTAATTGAACTTCTACTCCGTTCTTCCGCAGATGGTAAGGACACGTGCATCCTCATCTACTGACCAGCAGCCCGAGGTCCCAGCAGCGGCAGCTCCCGCTAGGGGTATAGGCCGAGGTCGAGGTCGTCCTAGAGGACAAGGTAGGGGCAGAGCTCAGCCCCGAGCAGCAGCACGAGTGGCAGAACCTCAGGTTCATATCGAGGAGGAAGTTCCAGCCCCGGCAGCTCCAGTAGGCCCAGCTCAGGTCCCAGAAGGAGCTTTGTTTTCACCGGATCTTCAGGATGCTTTGGTCCGGATAGCAGGTTTTATGGATCATATCACCAGAGCAGGTTTATTACCAGTAGCACCAGCCACTTCTCAGGCTGGAGGAGGTAATCAGACTCCTGCTATGCGCACTCCGGAGCCAGTGATTCCCCAGGCTCAGGTTCCTGTGATTCAGCCAGTTGAGGCAGCTCAGCCTATTATTGTGACTCCGTCTAATGATGGTGTAGCCATGTCCGCTGACGCGTTATAGAGATTGGACAGGTTTACCAAGCTGTTCACTACCACATTCAGTGGCACTCCTTCAGAGGATCCACATGATTTCCTATACAGCTGCCACGAAGTTCTCCGTACTATGGGTATTGTGGAGACTAATGGTGTGGACTTTGCTACTTTTCGGTTATCCGGTTCCGCCAAGACTTGGTGGAGAGATTATTGTCTATCCAGGCCAGCGGGATCGTCATCTTTGACTTGGGAGCAGTTTGCAGAATTATTCTTGGAGAAGTTCCTTCCAGCAACTCAGCGGGAGGTTATGCGCAGACAATTTGAGCGTCTTCATCGGGGTTCTATGTCTGTCACACAGTACGAGACTAGGTTCGTGGACCTGGCTCGTCATGCTATTATCATACTTCCCACAGATCGGGAGAGGGTGAGGAGGTTTATTGATGGCTTGAATCAGCCAATTCGGCTACAGATGGCTATGGGGGCAGGAATTGAAATCACTTTTCAGGAGGCGGCTAATGCAGCCCGCCGGATCGAGATGGCTCTGTCACAGGGAGCGAGACATGGATCGGATAAGAGATCTCGTAATTCGGGTAGATTCAGTGGTACCTCGTCCTGGAGATAGAGATTTTTATGATAGAGGCCATCCTCCTAGGCCTTATCAGTCAGCTCTTCAGGTTTCTCATGATGCTTCAGGTGATCGTAATTCTCAGCCACGCTACTCTGATCAGCAGCCTATCAGTGCACCACCACTTCGCTATTTTCAGCAGCCGAGGGCTTGTTTTACGTGCGGTGATCTTAGGCACATTGCAAAGTATTGCCCTCGAGCTTCTGACAGATCTCACCAGCAGGGTTCTCGTGCCATGATTCAGGCCCCGGTTCCCTCATAGCCTGCCCAGCCAGCTAGAGGCGGAGGTAGAGGACATAGAGGTGGAGGTAGAGGTCATAGAGGTAGAGCTCAGACCGATAGAGGTAGAGACCAGCCAGCAGCTGATCGTTCCTAGAGATACTGCTCAGGGTGGTGGGGCACAGCCCCGATGTTATGCACTTCCCGCCAGACCAGAGGCTGAGTCTTCTGATGTCGTCATTACAGGTATTATTTTGGTTTGTGATAGAAAGGCATCAGCATTATTTGACCCCGGGTCTACATATTCGTACGTGTCTTCCTATTTTGCACCATACTTGGTTCAGCCCAGTGATCCACTGAGTGTTCCTGTTCATGTGTCTACACCAGTAGGCGATTCTATTATGGTTGATCGAGTTCATCGGTCATGTATTATAGTAATTGAGGGTCTCGAGACCCGTACTGATTTATTACTCCTAAATATGGTGGACTTTGATATTATACTAGGCATGGACTGGCTATCTCCGTATCATGCTATTTTAGATTGCCATGCCAAGACTGTGACTTTAGCCCTGCCGAATTCGCCTCGTATAGAGTGGAAAGGAATTTCAGGTCAAACTAGCCGTAATGTTATTTCTTATGTTAAGGCTCAGCGTATGGTTGGAAAGGGATGCTTGGCTTATTTGGCCTATGTCCGTGATTCTAGTGCCGAGGTTCCTTCTATTGACTCTGTGCCCGTGGTTCGCAAATTTCCTGAAGTATTTCCTTCAGACTTGCCAGGTATGCCGCCCGATAGGGACATTGATTTTTGCATTGATTTGGCTC
>JASVEL010009823.1:0-42233 GCA_032618575.1 Nicotiana noctiflora
AAACGTACCCTCAAGCCCATAGCAGCCACATCATGGATAAAATCAATATTAGGAACGTTTCGAAGAGCCTCGCTCTTGGCGGCGAAGCCCAAGAGGTCAAACTATGGCACTAGGTCCTCCGTATATCCAAGAAGGTTGATATTCGATAGAATCTCAAGAATACGGAATGACCCTCCAGAATGAACTACTAAACGGGTAAGACCCTCCCCAAACATCCTAATATAATCAAGATCAGACTCGAATTCATAGTCGTCGACCACAAAACCCCTTCCCCTTTTTGCGATAGAGGAAGAAACACGACTAGGTACAAAGGATGAAGGCCCGTCTAAAGTAGTAAAAACGGCCTCAGAAGTCTGACTCCCCCCCCCCCCCCCCCCCCGCAAGTGGCTGATTAATCACAGCGGTGGGAATCTTCATCGATGGGGCGGCCATTATAGCTGGCACCGTCTCTATAAGCGGAACTACATCAACTTCCGGCTCAGATCCCTGCAAGGGAAGGTCTTCCTCTAAATATATCACGACTGAAGGATCCATTTCGAACTCCACTCGCCATGTCTTTGATGGCCCCTCCCTTTCTTCGGCATGGGAAGATTCCCTCGTTGTGGAGGTAACAAGGGCTAAAATCTTAGGTCGAGGGGTAAGCTCTGCATGCACGGCCGAAGTTGTAGATCGACTGAAGCAGCCCTCGACGAATGTCGGGTAGTAGACACCAAAGCAGGACGAGCGGATGAGGCAGGTTGAAAAAAAGCTAATGGAGGAGTCATCTCCCTTTCCGCACTCTTCCTGGCATCGACAAACATCACATAAGAAACCAAGTAAAAAGGGAAGGAGGAGGAATAGCGAACAAAGATAATATTACGCACCAGTAAGGGGCTCTGACGACCCAAAGGGTCATCACTTGTTTTATTAATCATTCCGAGCTTTCGAGGTCTTGAAAACCTCATTTATAGTTGCCTCGATTTGCGTGCACAATCCGGGCACAAAGCTGGAAAATATTTATGTTGAAATATGTGAAATATGTGAAAAAGTTGAAGAATTTTGATATTAATATTGATATGGTTGACTTTGGTCAACGTTTTTGGTAAACGGACCCGGATCCGTGATTTGACTGTCTCAGAAAATCCGTAGAAAAATATGGAACTTGGGCATATGCCCGGAATTGAAATCCGAGGTCTAGAACCCCGGTAAAAGAATTTTTCTGTTAAATTATTTTCCGAAAATGTTTAAGGAAAATGAAACTGAATTTTGATTAAAAGGTGCTGGTATCGGGCTCGTATTATGGTTCTGACGCCCGGTACAAGTCATATATATTGGTTAAGCGCTTCCTGTAAAGTTTGGTTGAAAACGGACGTCGTTTGACGTGTTTCGACCTTAAATTGGAAATTTTGGAAATTATGAAATTTTAAAGAATTCTTGAGTTTTAAGGCTCAATTCGTTGAATTTGATGTTATTTTAGCGATTTGATCGCACGAGCAAGTTCGTATGATGTTTTTGTGTTAGTGTGCATATTTGGTTTGGAGCCCCGAGGGCTCGGAAGTGTTTCGGAGGTGGTTCGGAGTGTTTTTGGACTTAGGAAACTGGCAGATTTTCTGCAATTTATACACATACATTTTACTCTACGCGATCGCGGCCTTGTGCACGCGATCGCACTGCCTTGTCAAAGTACTCAACGCGATCGCAGCCGTCTGCACGCGATCGCGAAGTTTTCTGTTCTTCTTCAATGTGATCGCATCCGTCTGCACGCGATCGCGTAGCCTTCCGTTCTCCTTCAACGCAATCGCGACCCTGTTCACGCGATCGCGTAGTACAAATAAGCCACCCCAGCGAAATTCTTCTACGCGATCGCAGCATTGACCACGCGATCGCGTAGTGTTGAATATTTACCTTCCGCGATCGCGACCCAGTTCACGTGATCGCGTAGAACAAAATCGCTGCCCAGTGAATTTAATCCCAAAACAGAACAGAAACGGGATAAAAATCCCATTTCTGTTCAACTCTCTTCTCCACAGCTCCTTGGACGATTTTTGAGCAATTCTTCATCAAACTTCTTGGGTAAGTGATTCTTAACTCGTTTTCTTCATTTTCCATCAATATTATTTGAATTCCTAAGCCTAATTAGGTGTAAATGGGTAGAAAAATTGAGAATTGAGTATAGTAAGGGTTTTCAAAGAATTTGCGATCTAGACCTCGTTTTGGAGTCGAACTTAAGAACAACTTCCCTCCAAGAACTTCCCGCCTTGCTCTTGGGGAGACTCGAACTCACAACCTCTCGGTTGGAAGTGGGGGTTGCTTACCATCAGAGCAACCTGAATGTTGTAAAAATCATATTTAGCAATATGAACTAGTTTGTTAAGTAGAATTGATGATATGAAATCAATTGTGTATAGATACGGTTGGATTGGAGTCAAATTCGAAAGGAAAAGGCATTGCTACGGATTGAATCGTTCGTAAACTTTCGAGGTAAGTGTTTGTTCTATCCTGGCTTGAAGGAATAGGAATTTAGTTATGAATAAATTGTTGATTAAGAGTTATTGGTGTTATACAGGTAATGAAGATAAATTGTTGAAATTATTATCAATTATTGGTTTAAAACCGGTAATTATAAATATTGTTGATATAGAGATTATTGGCTAAATGCCGGTAATATATATATTTATGAATTGGGATCGTGTGGCGTGCCGACCACTTATATATTTATGAATTGGGATCGTGTGGCGCGCCGACCACTTATATATTTATGAATTGGGATCGTGTGGCGCGCCGACCACTTATATATTTATGAATTGGGATCGTGTGGCACGCCGACCACGAAGTGACTTAAATCTTGGCATTGGCCATAGTTGCCGGTAGCCTATTGATATATTTGGGAGCGGGTGGTACGCCTACCACAAGATATAATTACCGTGATAGTTGGGAGCGGGTGGTACGCCTACCACGAGATATGAAATGAAAGAGGAATTTGACATGAAAGTAATATTTATTCTGTTGATTAGATTATTCTGGATATCGTGAGTTATTGACTGTTATTTCAGAGCGTAGTATTTCCTTATAAATGTATTACATATATATATATATATATCTATATTGCAACTGTACAAGTTTAGGTGGGTGACTGGCCTTAGCCTTGTCACTAGTTCGCTGGGATAGGCCAGGCACTTACCAGCACATGGGGTCGGTTGTGTTGATACTACACTCTGCGCTCTTTTGCGCAGATACAGGTTACGGACAGCAGCAGCGGCAGTAGCGACTTGTGGATTTTTCCGACTACTGAGACTACGAGGTAGCCTTGCAGGCGTCCGCAGGACCCGTTGTCTCTTCTATCTATGCTTTTCATTCTGTTATCTCATGTAATCGAGATAAACAACTTGTATTTTCTTTCAGACAATTATGTGTATTATTCTTAGAAGTTCGTGAGTATTGTGACACCAATCTTGGGTAGTGTATCATGTTTGGGTTTTCTTTATCATATTTGACTAAGTCTTCCGCTAATTTTGATTATTCCACTGTAATTTATATGTTTTTAATAATAAGTCATAATAAGAAATTGGTAATTAATGGAGATGTAATTAATATTTGGCTTGCCTAACTTCCATTCAGTAGGCGCCATCATTACCCCGATGGTGGGAAATCCGGGTCGTGACAGGGGCTTACTTCCATATTTCTTAAAGAAGGACGACCATGTACGTACACACGCTGTATGAGGAAGGATTGAGCTTACCACTCGTGGATAGTATCAACAGGTGTAGGAGGTAGCTTCGCGACTATAAAAACACAGTTTAGTACTACCCAAAAGAAAGCAGTCAAATATCACTCCGACAAAAAGTGTAGAAACTAACAGGTGAAGTTCCATTTCTCAAGGAACCCCATAGGATCCGCCACAAGGTGTCCGGTTCGCACATAAAAGTAATTCTTATAGAATCCACGGTTGACTCTGTCATCCATCTTCACCACCAGACTCACCGACCCTCGGTGGCACATGTGAATCATCGTGCCACGAATGAGTTGAGGGGTGAAAATATTAGGCATATACCCCAAAGTGATCTCACGACCAGCAAGTTCCGCAAATGTGAGCATCATAAGGAACAATTTATACAGGTATGACGAAAGTTGCGATGGGCATACCTCATAAAAGCGGCATAAATCTACCACTAAAAGAGGGAGAGAAAGCGTATATCCAACAATAAAGGGGTAGGCGTAGAACGCGCAATACTCTGGGTGGTCAAAATGGACTATGCCATCCCTTACTTCCGGCAGTACTTCAACGTGGCGAGGGATTCTCCACCTAGCCTTCAATTTTGCGATCCCCTCCTCAGTTATGATGAAGGGAGCAGGTTTCGGCTCTTTCCCGGCGGGAGTGTGGAAATTGTTTCACGCTTTCCCAAGGCGAGGCAAGATCTTAGCCACCGATGGGACCTCTTCATCTTCTACCACTTTTTCTCCTCAGTGGCCAAAACATCACTTTTCGGCGCCGGGGTTGTGGCAGAGAGGTCAGTGCAAGAAAAGCGCAGCCATTTGAATCAATTTGATAAAGCAAAGGGATAAAGAAAAGGAAAGCCAAAAATTCCTGACCAACTGGGGAAAATCAAAAATTCGAATTATGGGGAGAAAAAAAGATTCGCAAAGTTCTCTTAAGTAAAGGCAAAAAATGTGCCAAATCGAATGGTGCAGTCCTATTTATAAGAGGCATAAATTCCCCAAACACGAAACCCAAGAGTCGCCAATTGAAGTTGATAGGGCATGAAACGGTTCAATCCCCTGGGAACGTGTTTCATAATGGCAGGTAATCATAAACAACGCTTCAAGATAAACAATTTTCCAGTTCTGAAACGGCCTCAATAGTTCAAGGATATCGAAAAGATGACGTCACATTACTAGAATTTAAAGACCATATCCCAAGGGGTAGGTAGCCAGATTTCTCTTAGATATGTAACAATCATAATCCATCTACCAGGCCCGACAAGAGACGACTCCGATAGACGGAGGGACTAACTATATGATCAAAATCTGACTGTTGCGGTCGGCCTAACCGATCCCGTCTAAGTGGTGAGACAATAGAAGACGACATGGTTTGCTCCAAAACCCCGTACTCACAACACCCGTATGACAAAGAATGATACTCACGAAATGACAAAAGCGGATGTGATGTGAAAGTGTATTAACCCAAGAACATAGTGAGGATTCCATAACTACATGTAGGGAGGAAATCTTTCATTGATGGGAGCGTTTTCTCTGTCTTCCCTCTCCTGTGTAATCTTCTTATCCAAAGGAAGGCAAAGTCATCGTTCATGGAGGATGAAAAACAGTCATCTCCATTGATTAACAAAAGAAAAAATGAAAAATATCAATACGATTGATAATCCTTATTTCATCTTATGCATTATTTTCTGATTTGTTTATGGATCTGGGGGTTATTATGTTTGACTAAAATTTACCTCCTCATCTTTGTTAATTAATTTAATAAAAAATGTTTCTGATATCTTTTGTTCAAACACTTATATATACCAATAGTCTAATGAAATTTTACGTCCTCATTTTACTTTAACTAGCTAGTTACAGCTTATAATTTGGTTTATTTTCTAACTTATCAATTTAGGCAAATTACTAACTATAGATAGATCCCTATTCTAAGTACTTCTTAATGAATGGTCTAAAAAGTTATATCGTCAACCTACGAACATTTAACTCATAGTAGTTTTAAATTGAAAATGCAAATTGTTCATTAAACTACAAGCTTAAATTGACTTTAGGCGCAGGTTGAACTGGATGAAAAGTCATTTGCTTGTTGTTTAGTAGGAATACATATTTTTTGTAGGGACGAGAGAGAGGAGAAGGGTCAGTTGCACTATTGCTTGGTAATATTATATTATAATAAAGTAGAAATATTAGAAGATTGGACCCATTCTGTTAATAGCCATTGAATTGATGAACTGCTACCACCCAACTAATACAGCTCCAATGGAGGTAGAAAGACGAAGTTCCAAAACTTCACAATACAAGCAAACAAAGAAGAGTACGTACTGTACAAATACAAAAAAAAAAAAAAACACTCAGTACTATTTGCTACTATGTTCTTCATAATAATTAGGGGTACACGTAGTTGATTTATTTTAGACTTTATAGTGATAGGTCATTATCTCTTGGAGATATAATGCACATGGTGTTGTTATCAAATATTAATACGTTTACAAAACCCAAAAAAATAAAGTGAGATTTTTTAAGGTGATGGGGCTCTAGTTGTCATTGCGTTTAGTGTCTTTTAATTTGTGTCACTTTCATTTCACTAAATCAAAACATACTTAGAGAGAAAAGCAAGAAAAAAGGGAAAATGTCTTGGATATCAATTCAAGATAGCTAAACACATGTCTTTGAATTGTTTTTCATCAATTCAAAGATTTCGGTAAGTGTTTTTGGAGTCCCGTGATGAAGAAAAGAATGACAAAGGCCTTTGGAAAGTGACATTTGTTTTCGTGTTTTCTTTTTCTTTTGGTTTATAAGAATTATTCATATGAATTTAACTTAATCTATTACTTTTGACATGCATTATATATAAATTAGATATATTCATAAGATAATTTTATTATTTTTTGTGAATTTACTAACTCTAAATTCGCACGTAACAAAGAATAAGAGGATGGAAGAGGAGAGAGTAATAAAGAGAAAATTAAAGGTGAGAAAGAGAGGCAGACACAGTGAGCTGGTGGTCTCCTACCTCACATGGCAAAATTAGGCTTATACTGTAATAAGCTGGAACCCACTTTCCACTTATAAGTCAGACTCCAAAGGCAAAGCTAAGGCTCCTCTTAAATTGTAATTGGTCCCATTAGTTATCAGTTTTTTTATTGTTTATTTTGGGGGATAAGGTGTCCTGCCATTTGATGAACAAAGATAAAGGAGAAAAAAAAGTTGGATCGAATTAGAACTTTACACGAAAACTACCCCGAGTTAATTTACACATAATTATGGGTGGGCATCTTTCGGTTTAGTTGTGAATGTTATCAATTTGGTATATCGATTATCGATTTATTAATATGCTAAACTGATAAATGAACCGATAAGATATTAGTTATCGGTTAATCAATCATCGATCGTTATCGATTTGATTATCAGTTTAACCGATAAGATGACTCCATCTAAATTATAGATAAAATATTAGTTTTCTCTATGTTGAATGACAAATTTGGGAGGGTTATAACACTAGATAGAGAATTGGGAGAACTGAAAATTTTATATACGTAAGAGAAAATCATATTTTTATAGAGTTTATTGGGTTAATTATTGGTTAAACCAACCGAGACCCGAACCAATAGCCCAATAATAAAATAACATAAAATCGTTACAGAACTGTTAATCCAATAATGCGATATCGATAACTCAATTAGTTTTTTTTGGTTCGAACTATACAAATCATTAGGATGCAGTTTATTCACCTCAGATTTATGAGTTTCTTAGTAATATATTAGTACGGGTTTTAACGAGAATCTTACAAGGAAAGTTGATATATAAGAAAAAGAAGCTCAATTAATATTTGTATGTGCGAACTAGATCCTATATATTAGAAATTTATAAGAATGAAAAAAGATACGTAGTGTAAATTTTTTGAAAAATCGTAAGTATCTAATAACAGCCCGGTGAGCAAAGCATTACGTACTTAGTGGCGGAGCCATCCTTGTCCGAGGGGTGTCAATACCCCCTTCGTCGGAAAATAACACTGCGTAAATAGGTATTTTCTAAAAAAATTGAATATATACAAGGGGTTGACACCCTTTGACACAAGACAAACTCTTAGTGCAATAGTCAAGGGATGTCAAATTTTATAGAAAGTTGCAAGTTCCATTCCTGATAGCATCAAATTTTTTTTTTATTTTGACACCCCTTTATATAATTCCTGGCTCTGCCACTATACATATTTATGTAAGGTTGGGAGAAATACCACACCTCATATATATAAAGTACAGAGTCTAAACGCGAATGTCTAATCCAAAGTTCTATTGTACTCTCTTCGGTTCACAATAAGTGTCCAATTTGTTTTTAGCACTCTCATTAAGAAAATATAAAATTTTATACAAAAATACCTACTATGACTAAACTACTCCTAATTAAATATTTAATGTGAGGAGTAAGAAATTTTTTTAGAGATATATACATATGGGTTATTTTGTAAAAACAAAATTAAATTCTTTCTTGATTATATAACAGAACACTTATTCCGAACCAAAATAAAAAAGTAAATTAAACACTTATTGTGAAGTGGAGGGAGTATTTTCTTAAGGTAACCCAACAAAGCTGTATTCTTTGAATTTGATAATAATCCGAACTTGTTATGAAATAATAAAAGAAGAAGAACAATATTGCAGAGAAAGAGAGAGGGAATTCTTATTGAATTTTGGGATGATTTACAATGGGGTAAGACCCCTTTATTTATAGGACAAATATGACTTAGTCACAAAGTAAAACTCTCCACAAGATAGACATTCACTCTAAATAGAATTCGATTCATAACACTCCCCTTGAATGTCTATTCAATGATAATGTGCCTCGTTAAAACCTTAACTAAAATAAAACCCAGTGGGAAAAAAAGATTCTAGAGAAGGAAAAAGAGTACACATATCTAACAATACGCCTTTTGGTTGCCTCGTTAAAAACCTCGCAAGGAAAACCGAGTTGGACAAAACCTTGTAAGGGAAAAAGAGTGCAACGCGCATTAACTCCCCCTGATGAGAGCATCAATTCACATCCTTAAGCCTTCGCATCGCGCTATTATAGATGTCGTCGACAAATATTTTATATCGGTTCCAACCTCCTTATTTTTCATAAAGACATAACACATAGATCTCTTCATTCATATATTTAGGTACTTGAATCTCTCATAAGACAAGAGGGGTTGCTCTGATGGTAAGCAACCCCCACTTCCAACTGATCATTTGCTCATCTTTTTTATCAAGAAGTTTATTTGAAACCGATTGTCTATACGCTTTAAGCTTACCATAGACTTTGTCCTTCTAGGACTTAATATGAGCATTTGCAATGAGAATATAGTTACTTTATTTGGGTCAGCAAATGCGTCTGGCATGCTTTGCAATAAATTGCACATGAATTATCCTTTTATGAACTTCAAGTTCATATTATTTTATTCGAGGATCTAGATGTATAAATGATAATTCATTCCATGTAACGTTTTCTCAATTATTATATCTTATCTCCCCCTCATGTTAGAAAAAACTAACTTGTTTCCTCAACTTTGAGAACTCATCTTTGTGCTTTATGGTGTTAATCAAAATATACACCACACATCAATAATAATAAGATGGAATTATTTGGTTCGTGGCCCTGAACCACTTATGAGGGGAGAAAATAATATACTTTCGTATATAACGTATATCAAACTGATATACAAAACTTTATTCTCACAAGTAGTTGTTTAGCTATTAAGTGGAGCCACTCAATAAATTATTTTGCTAAGCCAGATGTGATGTAAGCCAACTTATCAAGATGAACTACTTGTATAGAAAATCTGGAATATACTATAAATAAAATTATTGAGCAAGTTACCTCTCACACATCGGCCAGGTTGCGGGTTAATAATAATTGCACATGTAACCATTTCATAGATGCATCTTATGTGGTATACATGGCAGGTGAATGAGCCCATATTCACCTTTGATATTTTCAGCATTCATGGGATTCAATCCCAATTTTAGTTGGTCAATTAATTAATAAGAACAAGCAATGTAAGAGAATTCGTAATGAACTTTGCAATTCATTAATATTTACCCATGTGAATTCTCTATTATTTTTGCACATTATACTTAAATTGATATGGCAAAACCAATTATGCAAACTGGATAAATTATTAATATTGATAAACTTCAGATTTACACCATGATGTGTGCAATTATGAATAAACTCCAAGTTTATTATGATATAGGTTTTTATATCAATAGCCACTTCATTGTGGCATTCTTTGTTTATGTAGTACAAATAGGAGAATAAAGTGGGTAATTTTTCATATACATATCACCCCGTTCCAAGTTATTGTAATAGAAGATATTAAATCTTTCATTTATTTATACTCTCAATATAATCAACCGCTTTCGCGAATACTTTGGAAAATTGAATATGTTTCTTTGAAACTTACTACAACACAATACGTTGTTGGTAATCAATTGTGTTTCTCCAAAATAGTGGTAATTGGATCTTTGAGAGCTCTCAATTAATTGGTAGTACCACATAATCATCAACACGCATATGGTGAATATCTCTTTCAAAGAGAAACTTATACCATTATATGCAAGATATGTTTCTTGCATTATTGTTGTCCTTTAATAATCACATTGCCAAAATATTTTGGCGTACAATAGGTACGTGACCAATGGTCATTCATGTCATAATAATGATGTTATTTTCTTATATCATCTCAAACCTCCTTCTAGAGGTGAGTGTGGTATATTCAATACCAATAGCATGTTCATATTCTTTCAAGAATGAATATGTATTGATAAATGAGATGTTGTCACATTCCCATCATGAATGGACCATAATCATGTATATGTGCTATATAAAATTTCACGTCAAATCGATGACAAATATTACCTTCACAGAGTGAAGGATTATTTTGAGAATCCTTATTATTCTCATTATCACAATGGTGACGATTATAATTTCTTCTATTGCCACGTCCACATCCATTGATACCTTCACGGTAATAATTTTTCCTTCTTTCAGACTTATCACATACTACTATCACATTCTCTAAAGGGATTGAGAATGGAGCAAATTCAACGGGACGGGTTTTCAATTCTTTGCACACAATCATACATGAATTTAATCACGACAAGGCATAGAAGCTTTGTCACTTTGGGTGGTTGTAATTTCTTAAACTCCATTAGAGTTATAATTAAACTTTGTTGTCTTTGTTTGTATATAAAATCGAAGTATAGAGAGGGAAAACGGTAAACTACTTACCTTAAATCCAAATTTTAATCATGAAGGAAGTCCATGGAACAATTGACAATTATTGTGCTCAATCCCAAGCTTCTACTCAATTAGTTAGAGTCTCGTGCTGATAACATGTTATGAAATAATAAAAGAAGAAGAACAATATTGCAGAGAAAGAGAAAGAGAATTCTTATTGAATTTTGGGATGATTTACAATGGGGTAAGACCCCTCTATTTATAGGAGAAATATGACTTAGTCACAAAATAAAACTCTCCATAAGATAGACATTCACTCTAAATAAAATTCGATTCATAATAAAATTATTGTTATGATTGTGATTTTATTATTTTTGGGATAAATTACAATTAGGAATAACTTCAACCCAACACTGAGAACTAGGTATCATTTATTAATCGAAAGTCACTCATACTAAAACTAGTACAGTATTATAATAATAAGAAGAAAAATACTCGTCGCCCTAACTAGGATACAAAATTATGTAACCATGCATGGGCTGCAGCAACAAGTGTTGTATGTCTAGTGTGAACAAAAACAAGTACAAATGTAGAATCCTACGAAAACCAGCTCACCTCTTTGACAATGGAGCAGTGGCACATTATTCAACATTAATTAAAGTTTTCCCAAAGTTTGTCTGACAATTCTTTTTTAATTTGATCTCCTTTACCGTACCTATTATTGGCTTCTTCTCCTTCTTTCTTTTTTCTTGGTTTTGTTGGGTTGCCTTCCTAGCTACCACCTGCCCTAGAGCCTAGAATCCCGCGCGTCACTTATTTTGTTTGTAATTTCTATTACTACTACTTTATTTTCTTTTAGATTTTATTTTATTTTATTAGACATGATCTTCTAAGTTAAACAAGAATTGAAACATTCTCAGTGAGGCGGTGCAAACGTTGCATTCTATGCCATGTAAGAGAATCGAGTTAGGGTTCGTTTGGTCGGTTATATCGGTATAAATTATATTGAATAAGTTATATTGAGATTAGTTATGCTGGATTTATTGTTTATTTATTGTTTGATATATTGTGTTAAGAATGATAATTGCATAATTTCTAAGAAGAAGATATAAGTTATGCTGATGTTAATTACTCCACATTCTATAAGGTATAAGTTATCCCGATGTTAAAATTAACACCGGAATAACTTATACCTGATTTGCTAACCAAATAAAGTATTAATATGATATTAAATTTTTATAACACCCCTATACCTTCTTATACATAATACCAAACGACCCCTTAATTTGTAATTTTTGAGATAAATTAGCGGTTCATATCACTAAATTAAAGGAAAACAAAATATCATGTTGAACACGAGAGAGACTACTAATGTCATCTGAAACAGAAATTAAGCATGGCTTTATATTGCAGTGTTTTCCCTTTCATTTTAACTGCTTCAACCAAGCTATCCTACTCATTATGGATGGTTATTACGTGTTGTATTGTATTCTATTGTTACTTTTAATTTTGTTGTATTGTATCATTAAATTCGTCGTTATATAACGACAAAAAGTCATTTTATAAAAAGATCGAATTAAAATGGCCGCGTGGTTATCTTATTTTTTTCCTTTTTATTATTAAATAATTTTATTATTTTATCATTTACCCTATATATATATATATATATATATATATATATATATATATATATATATATATATAATTCTACCTCGTACCTAATTTTTCTTGTATTATTGCAAGTTTATTCTTCATATTATTGATGCATGATATCATGAAACGACGACAAATAATGTAATATCAAAACATTATATGCATCAAAATAATATAATACAATACAATACTATACAATACATTAGAAAATAATACATAACAGTCCTCCGAATAATTAGCCATAACTTCTCAAAACCTAACAAAAATAGTAAAGTTGAATGTGTATTTAACGATTGCACTAAGATGTAACCAAGCTCGTTTGAGTAAAGAATCTATGAACATTGAATAATCATATAAAAAAAGTTTCATAAGACTCCCTTACCTAATTAAACAACTTAATTAGGATGGTCCATGCAAGGCATTTTCATTGACAAGATTAACATGTTAGCTGTTTTTAATGCGGCTGTTTAGTGGTCCACATAACGTGGTTAAAAGTTAAAAGGACTTTGTAGACCTAATTAGCATGTAATTAATAACCAAGTTCTAAGTACCTGATTAATGGATAAATGCATGATATTGACATCTAACCCTATATTGAATTAAAGTGAATCTTTCACTGATCATTTGACAAAACTTCCTTGCCAATTGTCGGTATTTGGTTTTCACAATCCCAGTACCTCACCTCACCTTAATTACTATCCAACATCTTACGTACTATAGATGAAAACTAATATGACCAAACAAATGCATATCTCTTGTCTTTTATTTTCTCAGTAAAACAAATTAAAAATACTGATGTCGTAGCACCATGACTTAATACTCTGATAAAAAATACTACCAAAAAAAAAAAAAAATAGAGGGGAGCTATAGAGACAGACAAAGCGCTATATACAAAAGTCAAGGAAAAAAAAAAGTACACTCTCAATTGTTTATGTTGGAGGGGAGCTTTAGAGCAACGATAAAGTTGTGACGGTCATGGGTTCAAGCCGTGAAATCAATAATTAATGCTTGCATCAGAGTAGGCTGCTTAAATCACACGCCCTTAAGCCGGAGTGCGGCCCTTCCCCAAATCATACGTGAACACGGAATACTTTACACACCGAACTATAGTTTTACTCTCAATTATTTATGTTATAGAAATAGTGGTACATTAATTTTGAAATTTGTAGGGATACTTCCCTATTTAATAATCACTTTAGGTTCACTCGTAGTTGCAAGTTTCTTCCATGTTAATTAGATATCATATTTCCGAGATGAGATGAAATGACAAATAATTTAAGACCAAAATGGTTGAAGTTGCCTTTCATATTAGGTCCCATGTTCAATATATCCTCCTTTCACTTTTCTTCTACTTTCCTTTTTTTGTTGTTTATGGCTTTTTCTTGTTATAGTAGAGGTGGACTGGAAGTAAAGCAATGTTCCATCTTCATTCCCGCTTACAAGAAATTACCTGTCTCTATTCTCCGACATCTTCATCCACAAGAAAGAATTTGTAAAATTGTAAAGCAAAAAAAAAAAAAAAAAATTAAAAAATTAAAAAAAATGATCCCAATTCTCATTTCTCACCCCATCTTTCCCTTTCTCAAACCTAACTCTTTTTGTTCATTTGATTTCTCCATTCCTACCGTTACTTGGACACTAACCAACTACCTAAAAACCGATCTTTCCTTTTTGGTCCCACTTTATTACCAATCATTCTCTTTTGTCTAATGTGTGTGTCTATTTTTGGTAGTTAAATATGTTTAGTGCTAGTTAATTTACCTAACCTAGATTATATCTTGACACCACATACAACAGGTTGTTAATTAGCTAACTATCAACACGCCATTTCAAGTTAATTACTTTAGGGTAATAAATCTTCCTCAACTCAAAAAAAAGAAAAAGCTTACCTAGCTACTAGAAGTTTGGTTTAAATGACTCTTGTTTTGGTAGATTATGTCCATCAGTTATCTTTTGTTTTACATTTCTTAAGAGATTTTATGTTGGCTAAAAATTCAAAATTCGTACAGAACGGAGCAATTCAATAGCATTCTTGAATTAGTTTAACTTTTGTACACAGAAAGTACATTATTAGATTATTCAAAAGACAATTACAAGTAATAATTCATTAAAAGTGAAACTTGTAACATGTAAATTTCAAATTATATAACTGACTACTATTGTATCAAAATTATGTACATTAATAACAATCTCAGTGTAATCTCACTAGTGAAGTATGAGAGAATACTATATATGCAAACCTTACTTTTATATTGTGAAGATAAAGAGATTATTTTCGAATGTCAACGATATTGAAAAAAATACAATAGTGCACAAATTATAAAAATAAGAATTAAAAGAATCAATATAATAACAACATTAAGATAATAAGAATATTAATGTATGTAAGTGAATTAATTCATGCTTGAATTCATGAGCCAATATCAAGCTGTACAGCTTAGTGGGGATACTAATACCGTTGAAGTTTGTTGGCATCTTCAAAAGACGGCCAAAGGCGTAGAGCCAAAGATTTTTAATTGAAAGTTGAAATTATTGTTTTAATCTGTTAGAAGCAATAAATCCTGCTGTTTTCAACTCACCTACTAGAGCTTCTCCGTGGAGCTAGCCAAAGAATATATTTAAGGCCTAAAAATGTCATTATAACTTTCAAAAATGATTTATACATGCAATCCTTTAAAAAAAAATTCATTTCATGTCACTGTCGTTAAAAAAATGACCCATCCATGCCATTATTGACTAACGATAGTGGCATGGATGAGCCAAATCAAAATGAGCTGATAGTCAATATTGGCATGGATGAGCCAAATAAAAATTGAGTTGTTAGTCAATATTGGCATGGATGAGCCATTTCTTTAACAGCAGTGGCATGAAAATAGCAAATTTTCAACGAATGATATGGATAAACCATTTCTGAAAGTTGATTGGCATTTTTAAGCCTTTACCGTATATTTAATATGTTTATAAGTAGATTATATACAGTATTTTGAAGCTCACATTCAATATAAATGAATTTTCAAAAAATAAAAAATAAAAAATTAGGACACCAAATCCTTAAGTTGTGTTCTTTCTAGTCTTTGCTTTTTCTCTATGTATCTAATTGTGTTGGACGGTGGGGGAGGCGTTTAAGTTTTCTTTCTTTTTTCTTCCTTTAGGTTGGTCATCTTATATGTAGTTTAATTAGTTTTCTCTTTAATTTGTCCCAAAAATTGGTCATTGGTGGTTGAGTTGTTCCATCGTTCTATATATTGACCAGTCACAAAGTCTTAAAAAGTAGCATTCAAGAAGTGATTAGCCTAACATGACATTCGAATAAACAATTACTTAAGTGTATATTCTATACAACTTAAACAAATTTCAATTATTTATACAAAGTTTTTAAGGACAAAGGTATAGTAGTCAAACATTCAAGAGTTATGTAAAAATAAGGTAAGTTATTTTTTATTGTCTTTAGTTTTAATATACAAAATTACTCCATACTTATACTAATAAGAAATAACATATCTCGATATATAATCGAGGTACGATATAGCTATTTCAGACACCATCAATATAAAATATGATCAATGATCTAATATTTCAATCTATCTACAACCAGTTTTACGTCCCATAACTCTTCCTCAGCCAGGCTTGGGCAGAATAGCAGAGCAAATATTAGTAGCATAACAAAAAAGCCTTCCTCGTCACTCCGCGTACGAAGAACCGCTTAGCAAACTCCAAAGCACCAGACGATACTAACGATTTCTCTAACGAAAATGGAATATTCAGTGGCGAAATTAGCCCGCGATAACGCTCAGCCACCCGCTCATCTCCGATGACGATATCGTCGCCGATGATAGCGTAGTACCTTGTTTCGATATTGGATGCTAGAGTGAAGTGTTGTTATGGAAGACATGTATTATAATACAATACAATAATCGATTTTCAAAAAATTTGATTTTTAAAGTGAATGACTGTCATGTATAAATGCTATTATAGAGAAGTCTGATAGTATAAGAACGGCTCTAATGTAGTGCCAAGTATGCTACTGCTACTTTTTAACATTTTTCCTTTTTCACCTTTTTAGTTGGCATTAACATGTTTACAGCTTTATGGCAATCTCTTAGTGCAAATTCTATAATTACTGCAAATCCAACACGAACATTCTCATTAGGCCAAGAGGACATGAACCACATAATTGATCCCAATCTTATACTCTTTCTTTAATTTTCTTTTTTATTTTACAGCCAATGAAGTTCCCTTTTTTTCTCACTAAATCCCATACTTAAAGATGTTACAGTACTCACTATTTCTGTAAATATTTTGTGGGTTTTAGGAACTTTATTCCAAAGAAAAACCCCACCCCACCCCCTCTTTTTTCTCTTTTGATCTTTTCAACCCATGTGGAACTTTACATCACATGCTCCCACCTCCTTTTCACTACAAGCATTATTCTTATCTTTCTTTTTTTTTTACATATAATTTTGTCCCCTCCCATTTGATCAAGCCTCTCAAGTATTTACCCTTTTTAATTATTCTTAAAAATGAGAATCATTAGTAGCATAATTAAAACTAACTTAAATAGATTTCCTTTATGTCCAATAGCGCAGTTTTCTTTGTTAATCAGTGCATTTGGGCACTTATTTTAAGTACATTAAAGATAAGAGATTATGGCTTCATAGAAAGGACATGATTCCTGGGAAAAGTAATGATAACTTTTGTGGCCCCTTTGGCTATCTCAAAGCACTAATGCAATCTGATTGTGGTTCTTTTTATTTTGTCTACCATAAGTAATTGCTATGCTTTTCATCAAGGGTTATACCTTAGAGCCATTAAATTCTAAGCTTAGTTCAGGTTCTAAGTTCTATAACAATATACTTCTCTCAAAAAGTTTGGGCAAACAACAAAACTGGTCGGTCCGCTGAAATTAAATGCATTTGCTAGCTGAAAAGTATATAAATTATGATTTTTTTTTGTATATAAAACACATATATATAAAAATATATATAATATTTTTCGGTTATTTTTTTTTAAAACAACTAAAAATATATATATTTCTCAATTTTTTTTTTTTAAGAATCTAATTATTGGCTTCGTATCCCAAAATGCCTTGAGGCCCAAATTAATCGTTTGAAGTATAGCCAGTTTTCACACTGGTCAGTGAAAAATAGCCACTGTTTACGAAGTCAATGAAAAATAACCACTATTTTGCTGCAATAGGGACCGGTCCCGTATAATATACAGGAGTTCTAGTGTATTTGTGTACGAACTCCAGTATATTATGCTGGACCAGTAAACTTTGCTAACTCCTGTAAAATTTGCGGGAGACTGGAGCACTAGTGCTCTAAACTCCAGTATATTATACTGGACAATTATACTGCTGGAACTCCCGTAAAATTTGCTGGAGTTCCAGCACAATTATGCTTCAACTCCAGTAAAATTTGCGGGAGTTCCAGCATAGTTATCCTGGAACTCCCGTAAAATTTACGGGAGTTCAAACATATTATGCTGGAACTCCAGTAAATTTTGCGGGCATATTTTTCCAGATTTTGAACAGTGTTTTCGCTCAGATTAAAGTGGCTAAATTTCGATGACTTTTGAAACTTGGCTATTTTTCAACGACCAGTGGTAAATCTGGCTATTTTTGAAATTTATTGTCTTGGAAAAGACACAAGTTGAAAGCCCAAAAGGCCCAAAACCTCTAAACCACATGTAATATGGCCTTTTTAACTAGAAGGTTTTTCTGACACACCAATAGCATTTAGTAGGTATTAGAGAGAATAGGAGCAATAGAGCACGCAGTAGAATGTAGATCAATAACTTCTTACTTGATACAATGAGTGTGATTCTATGAGTTGGTCATTTGTCGAGTATTTTTCTTTCTTACACTTGGAAGAAAAAGATTGAAAAGGTCGCAAAAATAGGGATCAAATCCTATAAAAGGGAAATGAATTTGCAGTTTGTAAGCGGATAAAATTTATTGGATTCAAATCCAATAAATAATTTGAATTATATTTTAAATATATTAGTCCAAATAAATATTATGAGCTAATATAATTGGATTAGTTATATTAATCCAATATATATGGATTAAATAAATAAGTCTTAATCTGTCACGACCCGAATTTCCTACAAACGAGTGTCGTGATGACGCTTACTCTTAGAAGCTAGGCAAGTCACAAATCATAAACTATTAACTTCTTTATTTTAAATCCTTTTTATCAATCATAACAGCAAGCGTTAAATATTTAAATAACAGCGAAAAACGGAAGACTTAAATTAAATAAGTTGAATAATAATGCGGAAATTAACATATGCCTCTACCCAAGAACTGGTGCCACATCACTCACGGACTACTAAGAGTACTAAATACAACCGTTTGAAAGAAATATAACACTGTTTGTCTCGAATACATGAGATAACAGAATGAAATATAAGATAGAGGAGACGCGGGCCTGCGGACGCCTGCAAGGCTACTTCGGTGTCTCGGTGGACTGAAGGCTGGCTCCCGAGCTACTGCTGTTGTCCGGTACCTAGATTTGTGCAAAAGAAAATAGAGTGTAGTATCAGCACAACCGACTCCAAGTACTGGTAAGTGCCTAGTCTAACCCCGATGAAGTAGTGATGAGGCTAGACCAGACTACCACATAAACTTGTGCAGTTATATATATACATATACAGCAGAATCGAGATACAAAGATAACCAATCAATATGAAAGGGGGAGCATGCTATGAAGAAAGTAACAATTCCAAGTGAAAGTCATCCAGTAACAAAGGAAACAACATAACTCGGACATCAATAAATAATCAGAAAGTAGCAAGTACACGACATTACCCTTCGTATTTTTACTCTCATCCTCACCAAACAACGATATAATAAAACGTACACAATATCACACTTCGTGCTTTTACTCTGTTTCCTCACATATAATTAATAGAATCGGCACATAATGGTACATTGTACGGCACGACATTACACTTTGTGCTTTACTCTCTTTCCTCACAATAAGCAAATAATGCACGGCATCACACTTCGTGCTTTACGCTCTTTTCTCATAACTAGATGGCTTCTGGCCCGCATTGCGGGCCCAATATTATTAAAAACTGGAATAATAATATTCTCATTTTTATTGCTTAAATAGGAGAATTAATAAACCTTTGGTCACCTTTACGCTGACATGAATTTTTGCAGAATAAAGAAAGAAGAGATAAAAAAAATCGAATCAAATGTACATAGCATTGCATACTGTGGCTTCATACTAATTAAATTTCTTTAGGAACACAATTGTTCAAGTTGTACAATAATCAATTTTGGGATAATATATGCTTGCAAAAAAAGGCATGACAGTAACCTATTTACATATGAACTATCTTTATAAAATATCTACATATTGATATGATATGATGCAAGGTACATTTAGTTACTATAATTCACCACAACTTATGATATTTTTTCATCTCAAATGCAAGTTCTTTATCGTGAAGGCTAAAACAAAAACATTTCACGTAAATTTTTCAAGCCGCTAAAATTTAACAATCATCTTCATTGTGTCCTCACCAAATAGGCCGTTAGCTAATTCCCAATTCAATATATTCGCATTAAATACTCAATAATTAGTGACATGTAAGAAGAGTTCAAACGGATACGAAAGCATAAGAAAGTACGATTAGAATGATTGAAATTATAAGCTCAATAAAAATTAACTTGAGTACTTATGTTTATGACTAAAGCTCTAGTCCCGTTTTCTGTTAAAATTCCGCTTCAATATGAACTGTGATACTTTGGTTATTTTTTGGTACTAATATGTATCATGCATTAACCAAATGTACAGATAATTCTTCCTGTTAATATTATTCCTTGAAGAATTATGCATATACAACCAACCAAACAAAAGGATATATAATGATCAAGATATTGGATGTGGGGGCAGATTTTGCCGTATAACTCAGATATTACATCTCGATTTGCAAAAATACATTTGCATTGGCATCCACATTATCTCAGCTTACCCGATGAAACTCATGTAACACATTCTCAATATCTGGTCAATTTACTTAATATGCAAATAGCAGTCTAACAATACAAAATGAATTATCGCGACTTAGGTTTTCTGTCAACCCATATATGGGTTTGTGGGGGCTCATTCCAGCCAGCAATGGTTAGACAACAATTTGTCACCTCTGAGCATATTGTGGAAGTTTCATGGTGTAGCGTATACAACGTCAACATATTCAGGTTGTTCTGGAGCAGCATTCCAGACCAACATATGTTGTGGTGACAGCCGTGATTGCGATGATATTCTTATTCTTCAATGACTTTGGGTTTGATGGTGCCCCCATCGTTCTTTCCATTAACTGTCTACTTCCAAAAAGAGATGCAAATTGGCCAGAAAAAGATACCAAAGTATTCTTTCATATGGGTATAGCTGAAAATACTAAGTTGGACTTGCTGATTGTATCAGTTGTTGCAGCTGCTAGATCTATCCAGTAATAAGCTTTCAGAACGTTCTAATTAAATATGTAATGTTTTCAATAAGAAGTGTATCTCAAACTAATTGGCAGTATGTTATTTCAAGAAAATTCATATACTATTTTTTTATAAAATCTACTTGGTGCCAAGCTTCTTAACTACACTACTTCTAGTAAAAAACTTTACCAGCAACCTCACTTTTGACTCATTTCTCATTACTACAGAAAGTGATATAAGCTCATCCAGTTACTCTTTTTTTTTTAAATGAAATAAGTGAAAAGCCATCTAGTTACTTAAAAGAGCAAATTTTACCAACATCTAACCCTGCTTGTATCTCACTATCACTTATCACTTAATAACGAATTAAAGGTATATTATTTTGATGAAATAGAAACTCCACATTCAATACCAGGAATAAAATTATCAATTTCAAAAAGCTAACTTAATGAGTACAATGGAGGTGAATGAAATGGTAGAAATTATTCTCGCAATAGCAAATGTGATATTCTTTGAAATTAGATTTGATATTCAATCATAAGACCAACATGTATAGTAACAACCCCTCGGAGGAACTATACTAAGACATAAGCAAGTGCATTGCATTCAATCGAAGGTTAACATAATATCCAAGATTGCAACTAATAAATGCACATCCGAGTGAAATAATAGAAAAAAAAAAAGAGTTAGTCGAAATATAGTGTACGTAAGCTGATTAGTCAAATCTCCAGAAAATTTAACACCACCACAAGAATCATGTGAGAGAACTTAGTTCTATATTTATGAGAGCTTCATAAATTCACCTAGTACTATCACTTCAGGAGTAGCGTATAGCCATGTAAAAGTGAACTTCTAATCCCATTTTTATCTACTTACTGTTATAATTATTCAAATATGTAACAGTGAGCCAAAGAGAATAGAAGTGCTCTTTCTCTTCTCAGAAGATGACTCCCCATCTTCAGCATAAAAGTCAAACAACAAGGTAAGACAACGAACCTGATGAGACAAGACTAAGTTTTCTTTATTTGCAGGTATAGCATTTATTATGTGAGCATTGACCTGCAACAAATTAAATAGCTACTTTAGTTTAGGATTGACCAATAAAATTGTAGCAAACTAACATCACACAATTACGACACTTACTGAGGGAGAGAAATTACTAAAGAGATGCTACAAATCCAGAAGGGTAATCGGATTGAATTGTTTTCCAATTTCACTGCGGCATTGCCCCTCCCTCAAAAGCCTTAAAAAGCAGATATCAAAGTTGGGGTAAACACGCTGCTCATTTATGAAAAGACCCAATTACTTTGCACAGTCACCTACCTCTTAGGTTTTTTTAATTAATCTTGATGAAGTAGAGAGTAAGCTAAGCATTACAGATCAAAGAAAATCAAAATAGAATAACAACAACAACCAAAAATTCAGCCATGAAATGGAAAATTGCTAAGAGATCTCGAAAAGGCAAAGAAAAAAAGAGACAGAGGATTGAGAGACAATCCTACCTGAAATTGCAAGAGATCGAAGAAAAAATGAAGAGAGATAAAAATATTCTTGAAAGTTTTTGAAGATATGAAAGTGATACTTCTCTGCTCTGTTGGAATAGAAGAGATGGAAGAGGAGATGGTTCTAGACCAATTTTAGTGTGTCGAATGAAACACAAAACATTATGGCAGAGCGAAATTACATTTATTTCCTTGGTTTAGCAGAATTCGCCTGCAACAACAGCTCCTAGTCCAACATTCAGGTGGCTCCATATGAGGTGTCTCCAATCGGATGGTTTAAGCCGGGAGAGGCTCGGTTGTTGGGTGCAAACATAGTTCAGGAGGCCTTAGATAAGGTCAAGATCATTCAGGAGAGGCTACGTTCAGCTCAGTCTAGATAGAAGAGTTATACGGACCGTAAGGTCCGAGATGTAGATTTTATGGTTGGTGAGCGGGTATTGCTTCGGGTGTCGCCTATGAAGGGCGTGATGAGGTTCGTAAAGAAGGGCAAGCTTAGCCCTAGGTATATTGGTCCATTTAAGATCCTTGATAGAGTAGGAGAGGTGGCTTATAGACTTGCATTGCCACCTAGCTTATCATTTGTGCATCAAGTTTTTCATGCATCTATGATTCGGAGGTATCACGGCGATCCTACCCATGTGTTAGACTTCAACACTGTCCAGTTGGACAAGGATTTATTTTACGAGGAGGAGCCGGTAACTATTCTAGACCAGTAGGTTTGTCAGTTGAGATCTAGGAGTTTTTCCTCTATTCGTGTTCGTGGAGAGGTCAGCCCCCTGAGGCCTCGACCTGGGAGTCTGAGTCTGATACGCGGAGCCATTATCCACATCTGTTCCACGACTCAGGTACTTCTTTCTCTTGTCCGTTCGAGGACGAACGGTTATTTTAAAGGTGGAGGATGTGATGACCCAAAGGATCATCACCTATTTCCTCATCCGTTTCTTGCTTCCGAGGCCTTGGAAACCTCATTTTCTATTGCCTCAATTTGCATGCATAGTTCGGGCGCATAGCCAGAAAGCTTTTATGTTGAAATATGTGAAATTTGTGAAATCTGTGAAAAAATTGAAGAATTTTGATATTAATTTGATTGAAGTTAACTTCGGTCAATATTTTTGGTAAACGGACCTGGACCTGAGATTGGACGGTCCTGAAAGGTCCGTAGAAAAATATAGGACTCGGGCATGTTCCCGGAGTCAAAATCCGAGGTCTAGAACCTGAGTAAAAGAATTTTTCTGTTAAATTATTTTTCTAAAATTGTTAAAGAAAATAGAAATGAAAATTGATTAAAACACTGTGGTATCGGGCTCATATTTTGGTTCCGATGCCCAGTACAAGTCTTATATATTGTTTAAGCGCTTTCTGTAAAGTTTTGTCGAAATTGGGCGTCGTTTGACGTGTTTCAAACCTAAATATCTAAAGTTGAAAGTTTATAATGTTTGAAATGAAAATGATAATTTTTGAGGCTTGATTCAATGATTTTGATGTTATTTTGGTAATTTGATCGCTCGAGTAACTTTGTAGGATGTTGTTGAGTTTGTGTGCGTGTTTGGTTAGGAGCTCCGAGGGCTCGGGAGTTTTTCAGAGGTGTTTAGGGTATTTTTACACTTAGGAAGGGTCAGGTTTTTGTTGCAATTTTTGCACAGTCATTTGTTCTATGCGATCGCATAGGTATGTCTTCGATCACATAGAGTTAATCTTTAGGTACCCTTTTTTGTTCAATACGATCACATATTGCTTCCTACGATCGCGTAGAGCAGCCACCTTGTTCAATGCGATCGCATTTTCCTTCTTGCGTTCGCATAGTATAAAAACCAAGAATGGAGTGGGGTTTATTTCTTCAACGCGTTTGCATTGGTCTTTATGGGATCGCATTGTTTTATTCACCATTACCTGTGCGATCGCAATACCTTCTCCGTGATCACACAGGGCAATTTCGCCCAGTTAAATTTATTAAAAATCACAAAAATAGTAGCCAAAAATACACTAGCTCTTCTTCTCCACAACCACTAAGCGACTTGTAGAGCGATTCTTCACCAAACTATATGTGTGTTGCCCGTGCTATGCGCGGGCCCAATATTATACTAAAACAAACTCGTACAACATAGCTGAGTACAATCGCATTTCTCCAGCAAATATACATGGATATTCGGTAAACTGAAACTTACAAAGTATGTAGTTTCGTAGTGCCCCGTCTTTCTCAGTAAGAGCGATCTATATCCTATAAATAGGCATCAGTCTAGTAAAATGTTACCTAAGTCCCGGTTTAATACAACAACATAGGAGGGGATTTAATCTCACTTACAAAGACTTTGCACTCTACATTAAGAAACCATACTTTACATGATGTCTGAAAGTCGACAACATATCTACTATAGGATGTTTAGTTATTTTGTATATGGTGCACCCTTTAGCTGCATAACTAACCTATTTACATATTAATATGTGATCCATCAATGTTGAAGGTCAACAAAGCTTTGTTTTTGCACCTCACTTGCTTGCCTTAATCGAAACAAATATTAGGACCTATTGCATGACCTAACCAAGGCAGAAAATAATTCTGTACGAATTTACAGAAAGTAAAAATGAAAAATATGCCATGTGAAATTAAAGTATGTAAGAAACAATATATATAAGTTATATATTTGACTCGTTCGCAATAGTGGAGATCTTACTTTCAGTTTACAAATTAATATGCAAATTCATTCAACAACCTCTAAACTCTCATCAGCTTCTAGATAAAGAGAGAATCGGGCTTATACCACCGAGTGAATAACTAACGCACTTAGGCAAACAAATGAAGTCAGTAATTAATTTTGGATGAAGCTTATTAAAAGATACTTCAAAAATTGTACAGTCAAGGGAAAATACCCTGTAGCTAAGAGCCTAAAATAATAGACAGGCTTAAAATAAGAGCCAAGGAGAAGTGCTCCTCAGACATACTTGTAAGTCAACCGAGCACAAGTGCCCTACAAATAATTTTTAAGAGTGCTTTCCTTAAGTTGTTGCTATCCACATTTAACCTCAGATTAGAGAGGACACAAAATCTTGAAGTCAAGCATAAAGTTTTCTTTTCAGGTATTAAGAGTTCCAAAAGACTTCTCAATATTATTAATTGAAAAATATAAACTCAATTCCTATCAAATTATGGTTTGGTACTCTCAAGTTTCATGACAAAAGTTCTTCTACACCCAAATACCAAAATGCCTGGTGTACTATACTTTTCTTCATATGCAATTTGGTTAATTAGTTTATTTTGAAATATGGAGGGTTTTATGGGCATTGGGAGAAAGTTAGAATCTTCCAATAATAAATATTTTAGAAATAAAAAAAGATGTCAACTTTTTCTGTTACAGTAAATTTTTTGATAAAATACCTATCTACAAACAAACCTATGAAAAAAATTGTTGTAGGCCCGGGACAGTGAAGTAGTATATATTGCATCAACACGAAGCCATAATTAAAATAATGTTTAATTTCACACACAACAAAAGAAATAAATTACCCTCCAAATTTGGTTAAAGATACAAAACAAAGTCACTACATGATGTCTTGCTTGTAGAATGGCGACAACATGACTAAAATTATACAATTATATTAGCACAAAAACAACAAATACGATTGAATCATTTTACAAAGCTAATACTGCACAAACACATTACACAATACTGTATTTTTTTGCATGCCCAGTCTCTGTTTATGTGTTGTTTAAGGATTGATAGTTTTTTTTGGTAATTAAATCTTTATTCACCAAAAAAAATAGTATACAGCTCAAGAGAAACAAAAAACATAATCACATCACTGGGTTAGACATAATCCTAACCTTCAGTACTACCTTTTCCTATCTTTCATGTGCACTATTTCATCAAGCTTACATTTTCTCATGGGCAGTAATTCATATTTTGCAGCTTCTTCCTTATCTTCATGTTCATACTCGCCTTAATAAAAATCTCTTGTATAATTACTCTTACAATCTGCTTCTTTGGCCTTTGTTTCTATTGGAATACTCTCATATTCCTTTCTTGCCATATATATATCTAGTACACACTTTCAGCTATTGTCATCCTATATACTTCATCAGTCACATTCCTCCTGTTGTGGTGCAGTATAGCCCATTTCATCTCATCATCCCATTTCATAGGTTGTCTTAGGATTCCCTGTCATTGTAGCAATTTTTGCCAAACTTCTCTTGACATTTTGCGTTAATAAAATAGATGTGCAATACTCTCATCAACAGCTCCACACATAGGGCAGGTTGCATATTGTATTACTCCCTAATTCTTTAATCTATCTCTTGTCTATAATCTTTTATGTGCAGCCAATAATAGTTTGAATTTCCATTGAGGAGCACTCTAATTGTTACACACCAATTTCCTCTATTCCACCTTAGGTATATCTCCCATGAACTTTTTATACATGTCTTTTGTTGAGAATTGCTCTATACTGTTAAACTCTTCCATTGTCATTCCAGTTTTTCAATATATCTGTGAACCTTTAATATTTTTTGTACTATCCAAGAAGCTTGTGTACACTTATCTTCCCAAATGTATCTCGTTTTCCCATGGTATCCATGAAGCCATTTCACCCATATTTTGTCCTTCTTACACACATTCCAGAGCTGTTTACATAATGTTCTAGATTTCTACATCAACAAAGTTCACTCCACCTGCATTTTTGGGTTGGAACAATGTCTCCTAAGCAACCAATGCTTTATTTGTTTCATTTGCCTCTCCTCTCCTCTCCATAAAAATTTTCTACAGATTGCCACCACCTCTTTTATAATCTTCTTCGGCATAATGAAAACTTGGGACCAGAATGTCTGGATTGAGAATAGCACACTTTTAATCAACATAACTCTCCCAGCATACGATAAGAACTTTGATGTTCAAGTTGTGATTCTGCCTATGGCTAAAATACACCTAGAAAATAGTTAAAATAGATAGCAAGAACATGTGCAGCTAGACATTTGGGAATATAAAGTGTTTCATAACGTAACAGAAAGGATTAGAGGAGATAGTACATATTTATTCTTGAACATAAAAAAGAAAAAAGATTTTCCATTTTTAATGCTGCTAAGCTTCAAAATTTACCTTAGTAACTCTTATCTTAGCATTGCTCTACAGGAATCAATATAGCGATATCCTTGATGCCTGCAGCAAAATATATTTCAGCTAATTACTCGTTTAAAATGACCAAAGCCATTCATGTGTCAAAAGATAAAGGAGATCAAAGAAAGATTAAAGCTAAAGAACACTTTATTGGAATTTAGCACATACTTGCAACTCGTCGATAAAGACCACAACCTCTCATGTCTCAATGATAACTAACAGAAAAAGATTCGGCCTAGATCTAACAATGAGCACTTTTCTTTTTTCTCATGATTCACATTTTATTTCAGGATGGCATGTCAACTAAAAATCATAGTAGACAAAACAAATAGTTGTCTAAATGTTAACGTTTGCCAAAAATTGTCTAGTTAATATCTCCATATGATTAGTGCTTTCAACTATCTCACAATGGGATTGGTGAATAAATTCCTACATTATCATGTTCATATTAAATATAGAGAATTAGTTCCAGAATTTCTCACATGCGTGTCTAAGAAGATCAACTAAAAGTAATTATATGACATTTAATAACCCATTGAGGTTAGACTTGTAGTAAGGTATATGTCATACCTCTAGACACCATTATGCCATAAGACATTTAAAGTCATGAAATATTTCATTAGAAAACTTAACATATTTAGCAACCTATAATATAAGTCCAATGTACACAAAACCGAAAATAAGAAAAAAACAAAGAAAGCGAGCAAGCAATACAGGTAGTCCTAAATAAATCTATTAGAACAAAAGCAAGGAAAGTAGCATTCATGTAGCAGGGATTGTCAGTACAATGTTTGACCATTCTAGTAACCCACAACACTAATAATTTAGATTTTTCCAAACTAATGAAAAGATACTCACCTCTAAGATGCTGAACATCACTTGTTTGGATGGTAGAATAAGGATACACCAAATATTTAAGAAATATAACTCCTGTAAATACAAGAATAGGTAAAAATACTCACGGGCACATTCAAATAATACTAAAATATAGAAGAGTGCGTGCAAATAAATATTCATATCCTTGCATAGATTATAGAATTTATGATACTCAGCTATACCACTTTCATTAATTGCTCGTCATTAGAAGGGCTTACACCTCGGATCACGTTGAGTATAACGCCCCGCCTTTTAAAATACTGGTTATTATTTAGTGCTACTCACTCCATGACAGAACCCATTAGTGATACAATGCATGCCTTACTGTCCTGGTGGCATGAATTGAAATGTTGCCTAAGCGAGGTGAAATGCTGAAACTATTCTAGTTTCGAGCATGACTTTTAGTATTGTCCATGCAAGAGTGATGCATTACAAATTATAGATTGATTAGTTACTCTGTGTAATTTTGCGTTGTTATATTGATGACATTGTCTCAGATATAGAAGCTTTTTCGAACCATTTACAGAGGAAGTATGCCTTATTGCATGATTTAGGTAAAAGTCTGTAAGGTATTACTTATAGCAAGAAGCTTTATATATTATTGTGTTGCAAGTTATAAGGTTCAAACAAAAATAATTGAGAAATATCATTATACTACAGGCTTTGATTTCTAAGCTAACAATACCTTAAGGTGAAAATCCTAAAAATATTCCTCAATAAAGAAAAGTGCAATCAATTTAATACTAAATCAACCAAGCGGCGTGAAGAACAGAGAAAAGTGCATAAGAGAGTTGAGAAACACTCCAAAATAGAGAAATGACACTTGTAAGAAGTGAAGGATAACTCTGAAGTTGAGCAATAAACGAATCACCAGAGAACAAGGGCTAAAATGGATACCTGATAAGAAACGGATTTTGAAAGGAGAGACCATGAAATTCAGCAGCATTTGTTTCCCTTAAATTTAGTCTTTCTCAATACCAGATAATCTTGGCCTAATAGTAACCATAAATAAAGCAGTCTGAATTTCAATAAATTGCACAAGACCTAGAAACTACTTTGCCCTAAAGACATAAGACCTTCACTAATTTCTTTAGAATATGAATAAGGACAAATAAAAGAAAGTTAAAATGAATAACAATAGTAATAATGGGTTTCAGCATGAAATCGAAAAATTTGAGAAGAAGTGGAAGAAGATTAAATCAAGATTGAGGGTTTGCTGAAATTGCTGAGAAGATGAATGAATATGAGTAGTCCTTAGGGAGAGTTCTAGAGTTTGTGTTAGATATATTACGAAGAAAACAAAGCAATTTTACACCTAAAAAACTAAATAGCAGAGAAAAATGTCATGTAGAGTAAAATGTCATTTATGCCCTTGGTCGACCAACAAGCCTTTTCTATATAATAGAAATAAAAAAAATGCACGGCATCACCCTTCGTGCTTTACACTCTTTCCTCACAATAAACAAACAATATACGACATCGCCCTTTGTGCTTTAACACTCTTCCTCACCCAAACAACAATCACAAACAAGGGGCAGGGTAAACAAAATAATAAAAGAAATCCTGGCAAGGAAACACAATTAAAAAATTAAATCCCAGTAAAGGTACAACATCAATAATCTTAACATCCCGGCAAGGGAGATAATCCACAAGGCAACAATATTCCGGCAAGGGAACAATTTAATAACTATTTCTCTTTCTTTCACTTTTATTTTATAACTCACTTTACCACTTGATCCAATGCTCCAAAGGATTCAATCATCTAATATACTTTTACAATTGTAATATAACTTGAGCCAATGCTCCTCGGTGTTTATAGGTCACAATTTCCTTCCACAAGCTTTTCACAAGAATATGAATCATCACCAACGCATGAGAGATACAACAAAATCAAGATATTCACAATTTAAAGACTCGCGGTCATGCTAGACACCAACGTATAGATACTCGTCACCATGTATGTACGTCATACTCGATAATTACCACATAGCAAATAGGATTCAGCTCCTAATCCCTCAAGCTAAGGTTAGACCAAACACTTACCTCGAACTTCCACAACCAATTCAATCCTCAATAACCACCTTTTCTTTCGAATTCGCCTCCAAATTAATTGTATCTATACATAAATGACTTCATAACATCAAATAATGCATAACAATTCGAATCCAAATGCCTAATTATAGCTTTCCAATCGTTCTTCCCAAAAACCCAAAAAGCGATCCCGGGCCCGTCTGGTCAAAATACGAGGTTCAGAACAAAATCGAATTACCCATTCACCCCCGAGACCAAATATATAATTATTTTTAGAATTCGATCCCAAAATGAGGTCTAAATTACAATTAATTAAAAAGCTCTAACTCTATCCAAATTCAGAATTTTTTACCCTTACTCACATGTTTTAGGCCTAGAATTTAATAGATGTTGATGGAAAATTAAGAAAACAAGTTAAACAAATGCTTACCCAGGAAAATTTGATGAAGAAATGCTTCAATAATCGCCTAGGATCTTTTGGAGAAGAAAGAGTTTATGAAAATGTTATGAAATCATGTTTTTGGAACTTAAAATAAATGGGTAAAATTCTTCCTCCCGTTCGCAACGAGTCAGGTCCACAGTCCTTTGCGTTCGTGTAATGGGGCACACATTCTCGCAGAGTAATCTCTCGAGCCTCGCATTCGTGTGCAAAAATACGTGTTCACGTTGAACAAATTGGTGTCCCTTTCCTCTATACCCTACGCGTTCGCGAGTGGGAGGACGCGTTCACAAAGGGTCTCGCCCCTGCGGTTCGCGTTTGCATCTTAACGTCCGCGGTCGCAAAGAAGCCAAAATGGCACCTGGTATTTTTGCCTTACGCGTTCGCGAGAGGGACTACTCAAACGCGAAGGGTAAAATCTCTGGGCACTAACAACAGAAAATCTGTAACACTTCTTAAGCCGAAAACCATTCCGAAACACCTCTGAAACACTCCCGAGCCCTTGGGTCTCCCAACCAAACACGTGCACTAACTCAACAACATCATACAAACTTATCCATGTGATCAAATCGCCTAAATAACCTAAAAAATAATGAATCAAACCTCAAAAATCAAGAATTTTCATCAAACTTCATCAAGTTTCAAACTTAGAAATTCAAGTCCGAATTATGTCAAACGGCATCCGTTTTTAACCAAATTTTATAGGATGGACGTAAAACATATATAAGACCTGTATCGGGTACCGGAACCATAATACGAGCCTGATACCATCATTTTCTAATCAGATTTTATTTTAAATTTCCTTAAATATTTTTATAAACTAATTTAACTTAAAAATTAATTTCTCAGGCTCGAGACATCGAAATTCAATTCTGGGTATATGCCCAAGTCTCATATTTTCCTACGGATCCTCCGGGAATGTCAAATTACGGGTCCGAGTCCTTTTGCCCAAAATATTGACCAAAGTCAAATTTGTTCATTTTAACATCAAAACTTAGCATTTTTCACAAAAATTTCATATTTAAGCTTTTCGGTTATGCGCCCAGACTGTGCATGCAAATCGAGGCGACTCTAAATAATATTTTCAAGGAGACACGAAATTCAATTAAAAGTAGGTGATTATCTTCACATTCTCCACCTCTAAAATAATCGTTCGTCCTCGAACGGACAGAAGAAGGAAGTACATAAGTCGGGTAAAGATTAGGATAATGTTTCCGTATATCGGACTCGGACTCCCAAGTCGATGCCTCAGGAGGCTGACCTCTCCACTGAACACGAACAGAAGGGAAACTCGTCGACCTTAACTGATGAATATGCCGGTCTAGAATAGCTACCGTCTCCTCCTCATAAGACAAGTCATTGTCCAACTAGACAGTGCTGAAATCTAACACACGGGCTGGATCACTGTGATACCTCTGAAGCATGGACACATGAAACACTGGATGCGCAACTGATAAGCTTGGTGGCAATGCAAGTCTATATACCACCTCTCCCACTCAATCAAGAATCTCAAATGGACCAATGAACCTGAGGATATGCTTGCCATTCTTCCCAAATCTCAGCACCCCTTTCATAGGCGATACTCGGAGCAATACCCGCTCACCAAACATAAAGCCACATCTCGAACCTTACGGTCTGCATAGCTCTTTTTCTTGGACTAATCTGAACAAAGCCTATCCTGAATGATCCTGACCTTGTCCAAGGCCTCCTGAACCAGATCCGTATCCAACAACCAAGCCTCTTCCAGCCTAAACCATCCAATCGAAGACCGATATTGCCCACCATATAAAGCCTCATAAGGTAGTTTTTGTTGTAGGCAAACTCTGGTAAAGGAAAAAACTGACCCCACGAACCACCAAAGTCAATAACACAAGCTCGGAGCATATCCTCAAAAATCTGAATAGTCCGTTCGGACTATCTGTCCACCTGGGGATGAAATACTATGCTCAACTCAACCCGTGTGCCCAACTCTTACTGAACTTCTCTCCAGAAACACGAGGTAAACTGCATACCCCGGTCCAAAATGATAGATATGGGCACACCATGAAGGCGAACAACCTCCCGAATATAGATCTCAGCTAACCTCTCTGAAGAATAGGAGACTACCACAGGAATGAAATGCGCTCGCTTGGTCAGTCTATCAATAATGACCCATACTGCGTCGAACTTCTTCCAAGATAGCGAAAGTCCAATAACAAAGTCCATAGTGATCCGCTCCCACTTCCACTCGGTAAGCTCAATCCTCTAAAATAAACCACCAGGCCTCTGATGCTCGTACTTAACCTGCTGACAATTCAAAACACAAGACATATATGCTACGATATCTTTATTTATTCTATGCCACCAATAATGCTGCCACAAATCTTGATACATCTTTGCGGCGCCCGGATGAATAGAGTACTAGGAGCTATGGGCCTCCTCAAATATCAACTCTTGGAGCCTATCCACATTAGGCACACATACTCGACCCTGCAATCTCAAAACGACATCATCATCTAAGGTAACCTACTTGGCACCTCCGCGCTGCATCGTGACTCTAAGGACACACAAGATCATCATACCAATCACAGATACGCTCCAATAATGAAGAACGAGCGATCGTGCAAAGCTAATACATGATTGGGCTAAAAAAAATCCAGTCTCACGAACTGATTGGCTAAAGCCTAAACATCCAAAGCAAGTGGCCTCTCACCGACCAGAATATGAGCAAGACTGCCCATACTGGCTGACTTCCTACTCAAAGCATCGACCACCACACTGACCTTTCCCGGATGATATAAATGCTGATATCATAATCTTTCAACAACTCCAACCACCTTCTCTGCCTCAAATTCAACTCCTTTTGATTGAACAATTACTGAAGACTCTTATTATCCATGAACACCTCACATGCCATGCCATACAGATACTGCCTCCAAATATTTAATGCGTGAACTATGGCTGCCAACTCCAAATCTTCTCATGAATCTTCAACTGCCTTGAAGCATAGGCAATTAATTTGCCATCCTGCAACAACACTACTCCAAGCCTAACACGGGAAGCATCACAATAGACTGTATAAGGCCCTGAACCTTTGGCAAAACCAAAACTGGTGCCGTAGTCAAAGCTGTCTTGAGCTTCTGAAAGCTCACCTCACATTTACCTGACCATCTAAACTGGGCACCCTTCTGGGTCAATCGGGTCATTGGTGCTACAATAGATGAAAACCCTTCCACGAACCACCGATTGTAGCCTGCCAACCCCAAGAAACTCCAAATCTCTATAACTGATGCTGGTATAGGCTAGCCCTTAACTGCCTCAATCTTTTTCAGATCAACTTGAATACCCTCTGCTGGCATAATATGACCCAGAAATGTAACTAAACCCAACCGAACTCACACTTTGAGAACTTACAATACAACTGACTACCCCTCAGAGTCTGAAGAACCACCCTAAGGTGCTGCTCATGATCCTCCTGGATGCGGGAATATATTAATATATCATCAATGAAGACTATCACGAATGAATCCCAATAAGGCCTGAACACTCGGTTCATCAAATCCATAAAAGTTGCTGGGGCATTAGTCAACCTGAACGACATAACCATGAACTCATAATGCCCATACAAGTGAAGAATGCTGTCTTAGGGACATCAGATGCCCTAATTCTCAACTGATGATAGCCAGATCGCAAATCAATCTTGGAAAATACTCTCGCACCGTGAAGCTGGTCGAACTAACCATTAATCCTCGGTAGTGGATACTTATTCTTTACTGTAACCTTGTTCAATTGCTGGTAATCAATACACATTCTCATTAACCCATCATTCTTCTTAACGAATAACACCAGTGCACCCCAAGTCGAAACACTAGGTCTAATAAAACCCTTCTCGAGCAAATCCTGCAACTGTTCCTTTAACTCTTTGAAATTAGGCGGCGCCATACGATACATCAAGATAGACATAGACTGAGTTTTAGGTATCAGATCAATGCAAAAGTCAATATCCCTGTCGGGTGACATACCTGGCAGGTATGAAGGGAAAACATAAGGGAACTCGCGAACAAAGGGCACAGAATCAATAGAAGGAACCTCAATACTAGAATTACGGACATATGCTAAATAGGCCAAACACCCCTTCTCAACCATTCGCCGAGCCTTCACATACGATATAACACTATGGGTAGAATGACCAGGAGTCTCTCTTCACTCTAAACGAGGCATACCTGTAAAGCTAAGGTCATAGTATTGGCATGACAGTCCAAGATAGCGTGGTAGGGTGATAACTAGTCCATCCTCAATATAATATCAAAGTCAACCATGTCTAAAAGTAACAAATCTATACGAGTCTCGAGACCTTCAATCATCACAATACAAGAAGGATGGACTCTATCGACCACGCTAGAATTACCCACCAGTAAAGACACATAAATAGAAACACTCAATGCATCACTAGGCATGACCAAGTACGGGGTAAAATAAGATGACACATACAAGTACGTATACCACAGATCAAACAACATTGAAGCATCCCTATAGCAAACCAGAATTGTACATGTAATAACCGCATTTGAAGCCTCAGCCTCGGGCCTGGCCTGACATAGCATTAGGGTTGGGCCCACCACTCTCATATACCTCTCTGGGATGGCCTGCTGCTAACTAGTCTCCACCTCTAGGACCTCTACCTCCACCTCTATCACCTATACCCCCTACTTCTAGTTGGCTGGGTGGGCTATGGAACACTGGTGTCTGAACCATGGCACGGGAACCCAAATGCTGAGAGCTACTTAGCGCTTGAGGGCAAAGCCTAGCAATGTGACCCGTGTCACCACAAGTGTAACAAGCCCTCACCTGCTGAGTATGCTGGCCCTATCGACCTAAATGACCATCCCAGAAACTCTGAAGCAGCAAAACACTGATAGGATCTGGCATTGCACTGAAGGGTTGCTGATTAGAATAGTGCGTGTGAGAACTACGACCACCTGAGGCACCGTGAGAAACCTGGAGTGCTGACTGGAAGGGCCTAGGAGGATGACCCCTATCATACGAATCTCTGCCTCTAGACGAGGAACCACTAAATCTGCCTGACTGACGGGGTCTCCTGTCTACCCTATGACCACCCCCTATGATAATACCATCTCAACTCTCCAGGCCACTTTGACCGCCTCCTGGAAGGATATCTCACTCCCAGCCTCTCTAGCCATCTAGAGACGAATAGGCTGAATGAGCCTATCAATAAACCGTCTCACACTCTCCCTCTTAGTGGGATGTATAATAAGAGCATGGCGAGTCAAATCAATAAATCAGGTCTCTTACTGAGTGACTATTATGGATCCCCACTAGAGACGCTCAAACTGCCTTTGATAGGCCTCTTGCTGTGTAATATGGATAAACTTCTCCAGAAATAGCTGCGTGAATTGCTCGCAGGTCAAGGCTGGCGACCCTACTGGTCTAGCTAAGTAATAATCCATCCACTAAGTCTTGGCGGATCTAGACAAGCAAAATATAGAAAAATCAACCCCATTGGTCTCAACAATACTTATGTTCTGAAGAACCTCGTGGCAGCTGACCAGATAATCCTAATGATCCTCGGTAGATGCATTGTTGAAGGTAGTAGTGAAGAGTTTGGTGAACCTATCCAATCTCCATAAAGCATCGACATACATAGCTGCCCTATCACCAGCCTGGGCTACCACACCCGGATGAGCTGCTCCAACTGGCTGAACTGCTAGAGTCTGAATCTGGGGAGCTACCTGCTCCGGAGTACGAGTAGTAGGATTCTCGACTCCTCTTCCAACCTGAGAAGTGGATGGTGCTACAGGAAGTAAGCCTGCACAGGTGACACTCTCCACGAGGCCCACCAATCAGACCAGAGCAACCTGAAGAACTAGGATAGCAATAAACCCCTCTGGGACTTGAGATGGCCCCACCGGACTGCTGAGGCATTATGTATGCCGCCGTGATATATTTGCGGCATTGTATGCTGCCGTGATATATTTGAGGCATTGTGTATGCCGCCATTTGGGGCATTGTGTATACCGTCGTGATATATTTGTGCCACTGTGTATGCCGCCATGATAGATTTAGGGCATTGTGTATGCCGTCGTGATAGATTTGGAGCATTATGTGTGTTGTCGTGGTAGATTTGGACCTTTGTGTATGCTGTTGGGGACTCGTTGGGGTGTTTGGTTAATATCATGCGCTATCGTTAATGATAAGTCCTTAGTATAGATTGTGTTGAGATATATATAATGTTGTTGTTGAATAATTGTTTGGACCTTATAATGTAATTATATAGTGAAAGAATTTATGTGTATATTATTTATGTGCTCGTTGTGTATTTGTATTTTCTAACATTTGTCCCGGGGGTATTCAGAGTGGCGAGTCGAGGGTCTTACTGAGTATAACTCATTCCTTATCTGCATGTCTATGCAGATAATATTGGTGAAGATCGAGTTAGTAGCTCACTAGTTCGCTATAGTTAATTCAGTTATTGAGGTGAGCCGCCACATTGTTTGTGGAGGCTGCCAAAAGCGCCTTTGTTATTTGTTCATATGATGTCTCTTGTAATTCTCTTAGATGCTCCATGATCTAGTGTGAGATTTGAGCAAGAATTGCAGTATAATATTTTGAGATGTTAATTGTGCGTAATTTAGTTGTCAGATTATTTGGATACTCTCATGATCAATCAAATACTGTAAATTAATGATTAAGGTAAGAAAGTATGGTTCGTTGGCGAGTGGTATAGATGGATGCTAGTCATGTCTAGAGGGTATTTTGACACCTAATTTTTTGGCTTAACCGTAGGGAGTGACTATAAATATAGTACTATAATACAACAACAACAAAAATTATAAAAATAGTACTATAATATATTTTGATATAAAAATTTAAAAGATAGCTTATAAAATAATATTATAAAAAGTTTTTTGATTTATACCCCCTCCGGTCCAAAATAAGTGATGTTTTGGATGTTTTCACGCATATTAAGAAAATTACATTTTAGCATTAATTAGCAATTGAATTCACCATTTTTATCTTACTATCTCACATAAACACTTCTGACACATATTCCAACACTATTTACTCCAAGGACAATGTAGTAAAAACATACTTAAGTCATTCTTGAAATCCGAAAAAATCACTTATTTTGGTCCACAAAAAAAATGCCAAAAAATCACTTATTTTGAACCGGAGGGAGTAATAAATAGAGAGTAAAGCTTTAGTAAAGGAGGTAAAATTTACTTAAAATATATATATATATATATATATATATATATATATATAAAACTTCCCCAAGACATAAGTGTGTATAAAAACCCTTTGGATCGAGAGTTGTAACATTAGTTAGGAGAAATACAAGGAAACATGTCGGGAGGAATTGCGCGTGGTCGTTTGGCTGAGGAGAGGAAAGCATGGCGTAAGAATCATCCTCATGTGCGTCCGTTACCATCTTTCTTCTGCTCATATATACTATTTTTTTGAGGTATTTTGGGTGCACATTAATTGTTGCTTCTGTGGATTTTGTGGTTTAGGGTTTTGTGGCGAAGCCGGAGACTGGTGCTGATGGGTCTGTCAATTTGATGGTTTGGCATTGCTCTATCCCTGGTAAACCTGATGTAAGTTTTTTTCCTTTGTTTCTTCTTCAATGCCCTCTTTTATCCCCTTTGTGAATTTTTGGAGTAGTTAAGATGAGGAGCCAGTGTCATTGTGATTTTTTCTTTCTTTTACTGCTGCTTCTTTGAAAACCCATTGGAGTATTTTGTGCTAGTTACTGTCAGTGGTTTTAAGGATTTTGTGTTACTGTACCTCTATTTGCTACTGGGAAAATCAGTAATTTTGTGCTGTAATTGCCTTCTCGGTCAGGCTTTTCTGTAAACAACAGATTATGGGTAGTGTTGATAGAACTTAGGCATTTCTGTTGATAAATATGCTTGTTCTTGTTTGTATTTACTCATTTTCTCTGAACTATTGTGGTCTTTCTACATTTCTTGCTTATTTCCTATTTAATTCGTGAAATATATAGTTGAGACAAAAAATTAGTGGGGAGAGGAAAGGAATTTGAAGAGTAGGGAAGAGAAGAATATAAGGGTAGGAAGTAGCTTTAACTCCAATCTGTCTGGTTGTATGAGACATGTTGCTTCTTATACGGTTATACCTTGGTTTGGTTTACCGAGTACTCATTGTCTCTGAAGCAAGAAGCGAGTCTTTACCAACTGCAAAATAATTGACTATATGAAAATGGAAAAAAGGTGAAGCTCATTTTTCTTTAATTCACGGAACATGTTCTCCGTTTGAAAGGAATTTAAAACTTTCACCTGTATCTACTAACAGTTTCAGCTAGGTCATTACGGCCACTGATACCACGTCTGCTAATCTCCTTTATAAATGTCCATTCTAGTCCACTATCCAGTATCAACTATTACCTAAGGGCTGAAGCTTCCACCTGGAGAGCAAGCAACAAGGACTGCATGTTAGGTTTTGAACCTGGAAAAAACATTAGGACATTCGAACAAACGACTAAATTAGGATTCATGGTCTTTGAAAGTTAGAATTTTTTATTCTAATTGGACTTGAAAGAGATGTAAGATGATAATATAGAAGATATATTATAGATATCCAGACACATAATCTAGGAGTACAAAAAAATTGAATGTTTCTAACGGATACCAAGATCCATTCTTACACACTTCTAAAGGAAGACAACCAGAAGATGCCTTTAAATCTCTTCCAATATGAAATATGTCCTTCTAAAGGTGAAATACCTGAATGACTCTATGAGAAAGAGCATGAAGGCTGCTTAATAGTCACCTGTATGATCAATCCTAGAGGTGTAAACAGTGATTAATATGAATCGCTTTGTGAGCTACATACCTGAATCAATTTGCTGATGATCTGTGATAGTGATAGACACTTAAGTCCTTGGAATAGACTTGGCATTTTGTCATTGGGAGAGCAGTAGAGAGATTTACATTTACTGTAATCAAAATCCCTTTCTTGCCTCACTCTACGCCCTGTTCCTTCATTTGATGATTGTCAAGAATAATATACAATTTTCTGACTGGCACAGACTGACTGGGAGGGCGGTCACTATCCACTAACAATGCACTTCAGTGAAGACTATCCAAGCAAACCCCCTAAGTGCAAGTTTCCTCAAGGTTTCTTTCATCCAAATGTCTATCCTTCAGGAACAGTATGTTTGTCTATCCTCAACGAGGACAGTGTAAGTACTTGTTGGCTGTTGCTGCCTTTGTGGTTATTTTATATATGTATAGCTGATTGGTATTTACAGCTTTCAACTGAATCTGTGGATTCTTTCTCTTGCAATTACTTGTTCTTAGGGGTGGAGGCCAGCCATTACAGTTAAACAAATTTTGGTGGGTATCCAAGATTTGCTCGACCAGCCAAATCCCAATGATCCAGCACAAACTGATGGTTATCAGCTCTATATGCAGGTAATCTACTTGTTTGATGTGTATCTGTTCGAGTTTCCTCAAATTGGCATTTTTATATTTATGACGTTCAACATTTTACCTGGATTATCCTTTATAGATCCCAATCCTTGCAAGGTTTCAATTGCTGATTTGTTGTATGTCATTCATCTATGCCCAATGTGTAGTAACAAACAACTATACAACGTACGTGAAATTTAAACTTGGAAGTTCTAGCCACTAATTGGTTGTAGGAGTGAAATGGCAAGTAAACTGGTTTGTTTTTAACTTCTAGTCAAATATTTCATAATTTCCCTACTTCCGATCAAGATAAAATTCTGCATTGGCAGATACGATGCTTTATAGAAATAACTTCATAGGTCCCTGATAAAAGTGTTCCGAAATTTTACTGAACAGACCAAATAGTGTTGACATTACAAATAGTGTGGCAATTACTTTTGCAGGACGTAGCTGAGTACAAGAGGCGAGTGAAGCTGCAGGCTAAGCAATATCCAGCTCTACTCTAGTTTTATCTTCTTTAAGACTGTAATTAAACTCGACTATGGGCAACTTCCTTTTGATTGTAGCAACGTCAATAGTCCTCATTGACATATTGGCTGCGTGGGTAACTTTGGGTGCTTAGCTTGTTTATGATGCAGAGATGCATGTAGTTGGAGTCTGCAACATGAAATTGCTTTCTTTTGTTTCTTATTACTTTGGAATTGTACAAATACAATGTTTTCATCAAAATTTGTCTCCTTTACTTACTGTCGGCCGTTGCGAGAGAGTTGGGTGAGGGGATATAAGGAGAGGGGGGTTACTGCAACTAGTTTCTTTAAAAGCTTCAGACGTTCCCTGTTGGTGATGGATTATTAGGATATCCATCTATTTCTTACCTGCAATGTCTTTCTTATTTATGAGGTTAATATGGGATAGCAACTTGTTTTCTTTAAAAGATTTTGGATGTTTCCTTGTTTTCTTGTAGGTACTAGTATATTCATCTATTGCTTAGTACCTGTTTTGTGGATCTTTATTTAAGTTCAGACTGGGAGAATGGGGAATAGAGAGAATAATAAAAGTAGTCCATTATGTTTAGGAGTTGGTCTAGAATAGTCCCTTAAATATTTGTTTTGTGCAGCTTTAGTCCTTTATATTTTTTTTACTAATATTGAACACTTTTGGTCTACATTGTCTTTGACGGAATTAGCTCGGGAGAGGCACATGAGCCATTTAGAAGGAAGAAACTATCAGGACAAACGTCTCCTGATTATCTCTCCTAGTTCGCACCTTGAGAAAATAAACTAGTAGACATCAGGTCGAGCAGAAGGGGCAACATTTTTGTAAATTGTTTAGTACTACCTTCGAAATATTAATTATTCATAATAATGAAAAGTTTCCACTAGTCAAATTTTTATCGTTATATATAAAAGCCTGTAAGACTTGCATTCATATTTTATTTAGGGTATATCACGTATACCTCATCAAGGTTGACTTGGTACGATTACCTTCTAGAAATAGAAAGACCGTTTTATCATGTAATTTATAAGAAGAAAGAAGCTAATTGTTTCACAGGGTGTTTGGAAAGCTGTCAAATCAGCTTTTAAGCTCTTCTTTAGTGTTTGATAAAGTTAAAAAGTGCTAAAAATAAATTAAAATTGTTTAAAACAAGTCAAAAGTAATAAGAGCCTGTTTGGGTTAGTTGAATTTAAATAGCTTTTTAGCCGTAAGTACTTAGAAAATGTTTGGCTAAGTTTTTAAGTTGGTCAAACTAGTTTATAAGCATTTTTTTAGCTTATCTATGCGTTTGGTAAAGTTAAAAGTACTTATAAGTCAAAAATAAACTAAAAATTATAAGTTGGTCACCCC